>QJNS01000158.1:0-182296 GCA_004154925.1 Monosporascus cannonballus | reverse complement strand
AAAAAAAAAAAAAAAAAAAAAAAAAAAAAAAAAAAAGAGAGAGAACGTCGGAACCTACAAAGCTATCCTGCTCCCCCCACACGACCTGCTGGCCCTCCAGCCCCCGCCGCCCACCCGTCAGGAAGCCCTCGCTGCCGGCGACCAGCGCGCGCCACTCGGTCGCCAGGGCCCGCAGCACGCCCGAGGCTCGCGCCACCTGGGCGGGGCCGCACCCGAACATGATGCATTTCCCCAGGCGCGCCGTGAGGTCCGAGAGCCACCGCGGAGGGGGAGGTGGAGGCGGCTGCGATGATGAATGCTGCGAGGTCGAGTAGTGTCTGCAGGACGGCGGGGGCCGGGGAGGCCTGCGCTGTTGCTGGTGGTGGCGTGAAGACGACGAGAGACATCCCGGAACGGCGACGGTGCGCGGTGCCCCGACGTTCGGCAGGGCCGCCGGGGGGTGGTTGAGGAGGAGGGGCCGTATTCGCGCGCGCGGAGACATGTTGCGGACCCGATTCGCACTTCGTACCCCGACAGTTCGTCGTATGCTACATACACTCACGCAATAAACAGGAAAGCAAAACCCGGGTCCTTTATTAGAGTTAGTTATGAGGCAAGTGAATAATAGTTGCGGGTGAGTTAAAGTCGGTCTCGGTAGCTTCGCTAGTTTCCCCCGGGCCGCGAATGAGTGCGTGTTGGTTTTTGGGGGGCCGGGCAAGCGGAGTCTCCGACATTCCCCTTACAGTAATAGAGTAATAACTTTATCTAGACCCGCACACCCTCCCCTCCTCGTGGCGGGTGGATGCCTCGATTTATGGGCGTCACTTGGAACGCAGGTATCCATCCAGCCGGCCGGACAAATACATCACCACCACCGTCGTAGCTCTCCGTCCTCACAAGATCTGTCTCATATCACCACCGGAGTCCTACTCCATATAGGAAATAGAGGGAACACCACAGGAGGCAGACCCGTATCCCAATGGCCTAAAAGATGCCAACTCCGAACCCAGAGCTAAGAAGCCAGGTGATCGCCATCTACAAAGGTGCGCTCCCTCCATCTCTCTATTGCCTACCTACTTACCCACCTACCAACATACATAGCTACGCAACACATACACCCCCTCCTGCCCTTCCCCCATCCCGGTTCCCGTACAATCGTTTCTTTTTTTCCTGATCATCAGCGGCTTTTGTTTCTTTTGTTTCTTTTGTTTCTTTTGTTTCTTTTTCTTGGGGACCGGACTAACTCGACATGCGCACGCGCCGCGAAGCAGAGCTGCTCCACCTCGGCAAGGACTACCCGCAGGGGTTCTCGTACTTCCGGCCGCGGCTGCACCGGGCCTTCATGGCAAACGCGCACCTGCAGGACGAGGGGGACGTGCGGAGGGGGATCGCGCGTGCCGAGTTCGTGAAGAAGGGGGAGCTCCCCCGGCCCCCAAATTCTTCCTCCTACCCTTTCCTTCTTCTCCTCCCCCCTGAGAACTACGGACCATCCCTGGCGGCGGGTGGTCGAGGATTTTTTTTTTTTTGGGGGGGGGGGGGGGAAGCTACTTGTAACGTATATGGCATGGATGGCATGACATAGTTGAAAAACTGACGCGGGTCCTCCTTATCAAGAGATCGAAGCGCTGTAAGTACACGGCCGAAACCGAGCCATAGTCGCTGCCTTGAAGCCGCCGCCCAGATCACGCCGCCGGAATTTAGGCGGCGTGGACGGACTTTCAGTCCCGGGCCGGAAGTCCGAGGTGCCGCTTCGTCATTCATCATTCATCTACGAGACAACGTTCTCTGGTAGCTGGGTTTCCGGCTTCATCACCCTGTTGAACTACATAAAGGAGGACCGCCACGGGGAAGCCCAGTCCGGTCCAGTCCAGCCCAGTCTAATCCCTAAACTGCAATGCACTCACTCAACGGGTATACATTTTGGGGAAAAAAAACGTCTATTTTGATATCAAGTTTTGGCCTCGTCATGTCCCCAAAAAATTCCAACCGGTTTGCCCAAACTGCTGAACAAAGATACTGACACGTGCGTGGGGGGTATAAGGTACTATCTCAAAAGATATCGAACGTTGAGGAAGAGATACGACGGAGCGTGAAAGGGATGAGAGTTGGAATGTGGGCCTGCGTGCATGTATGTGGTAGAGGGTTGATTTTGGGGGGCTATTCGACGTTCCCCACAGGAGCCATCGACGTACTAGGCGGATCTGAACAAACAACTCCCCGGCCAATCGACGGCCGAGACCGCGCCCCCTTTTCTGTATGTAGGTCGTGTAGATCCCACTACGGACCAAACAGCTGAAATCCAGTGCCATCCATCATCTCATTTTCGCTCCGAGACAACGCACACGTAGCACACAAAGGCTCCCGTCTCACCTCACTTCTTCCGCTTCCGGGCGCTCCAGGCCCCGACCTCCAGGCATTCGCCCCAGCTCGTCCCGCCCTCCTGCATCATGTCGTTCATCATCTTGCCGGCCCAGTTGTCCCACTCGTCCTGGCTCTTCCCGCTTACCTCGCGCAGGATCGGCTCGAAGCTGTGAATCAGTCCCACGACCGTCTCGAGCGCCGTCCTCCGCAGCGCCGCTTGGCTAGCCGTGAGCGTCTTGCCGGCCGGCTTACCGCCCTTGACGTCCGCCCCCGCCTTGGCCTTGCCCTTCATCGAGTCGATGTAGCTCTTGCCGTCCTTGGTCACGACGCCGCCGACGCCCTCGCGCTCCCACCGGACCTCGCTGAGCGGGACCGCGAGCCGCTTGGAGCGCACGTCCATAAGGTCCTCGGCCTCCTGCAGTAGCCAGGGCCCGACCAGCGTGCAGGGGGCGGCCGACAGCCCGCGCGACTCGAGGGCCTTCGTGACCCAGCCGTTGTACTCGACCAGAAAGGTATTCAGCGGCGCGCTCAGGGGCGTGTTGGCGGTCATGACGTAGGCGCCCAGCCTCGTGGCGTCGTCTTCCTGATCCTCTTCGTCGCTGCTATCCGAGTCCGAGTCGTCGAGACGGGGCACGGTGCTCGTATTCGCCTTGGGCGCGTGCGGTCGTAGCATACGGATCGTGTGGTCCGTCTCCCATACCTCGAGCACGCCGCCCGGCTTCAGCAGGCGGTGGAACTCCTCCATGTTGCCTGCCTGAAAACCGACGGCGCCCGATAATGCCATGTCCTTGACCATGATGAGATCGAACTCGCCGTCGGATAGGGGCCACGGGGTCCGTCGGATGTCGTGCTGCACGAACCGCCATTTCATGTCCTTGTCTGGTTTAGAGTTCGGATCCGGTCCGGTGCCGGCCAGCGGCACGATATCCAGACCGGTGAAGGAGATGTTGTTATGTCCGTGCTGCGCGAAGTAACGGTGGCACATCATGCTCCAGAAACCGGAACCGCATCCCACCTCTAGAACCCGCGTCGGCGGCTTGCTGGAGAAAGCGGGTGAGGTGACCGGGCCACCGAACAGCAGAAAGAGGAGGAGAGTGCGAAGCGATTGCCGGTGCAACTCGGCGAGGTCTACGGGCAAGGGGTATTGCAGAGTAGGATCGGATATATACGTGCGGTTATTGCGGACGACGAACGGTTTCGTGTTGGACGTTTGGTACTTGGTGGCGACTGAGACCGCAGAGGCTGACATGGACGTGCTGCCCTCGGCCGAAGGTGCCGGAAGATTCTCGCTGGAGGTCATCCTGCTCATACGGTTGGATGAGTTCCCAGAGGCGGACGACAGGCTTGGGTTGCGAGGGAAGGTAGTCATATACGCGGGGGCGGTGGGTGGCGTAAGCTCGGCGACCATGTCTTCATGTTCGTGTGTGCTCTCGGCTGATATTACCGGCGTAGGTGGTCCTGAGGCACTGTCGGTATCACAGACTGTCGACGCCGATGTTGAGAGCCTCAGCGATTGCTGCCGATTCGCTCTCGACCTCACAGGGCTGACAAATGCACTTCGCAGAGGACTCTGTTGGTGCGATCGGTGGTGAGGGTCGCGTTTGTGGAGCTTGTTCGGTTGGTTACTAGGATTGTGATGGTTTAAGATGTGAGTGTCTGCGGGATGATCGGGTTGGTCCTGTTTGGAACCACCGGCCGAAGACGTCGGCGGCCTCTCGGTTGCGGCTGTGGAACGTTCAACAAGAGGTGCGGATGCGGACGTAGATGCAGATGCAGATGCAGCATTGATTAATGCGGCCGGTATCAGACTGGACTTATACTTGTCACTGGCGTCGGTATTAATATCTTTGGAGTTTGAATTTGCGTTATTATCGTTTGTTGTATTGTGTAAAGCAGGTGAACGTGCGGGTATAGGGGTCTGAGATCCACTATATTCGTTTGCGCCGCTTGAATCAGCAGGTGAATTGACAAGAGGCGAGTGGGCTACAGTGCTATTAGTGGTGGGGTTTGCTGTCAGCGTTTTGTTTTGTGATTGATGCTTTGGCTGCCGATACTGTTGCTCATGGAGGATTGAATCGGAGTCGGAGTCATTAGAGATTTTGCATGTGGGATATGGGTTTCGGCTTAACGAAGGAAGAGGAGGATGATCGGCAGGGCTACCGGCAGTACCTGCAGCATCCGCGGTGTCAGATTTGAGACGGGGAAACCTAAAGTGCCAGTGCGAGTTTGTTGCTGTCGTTGTTTTTGTCGCTGTCGCTGCTGCTGCTGCTGTTACTGATGAAGATGAAGGAGGAGGTTGTGGTTGTCCGGCTGAATGCTGACTATGGACACTACCAGAACTTGCAGTGCCAGATGATGTCCTGGTATGACGGGAATGCTGCTTTCTGAAAAGACCTAAAGAAGCTGTGGTGCTTTTGAGTGAATTGGCACGGCTCCGATTGAATTTGTCTCGAGCTTTGGATCTGACGATTCTCTTGTCGACGACAGTAGTGCTGTTATTAGCTTTGGAATGACTTTCGTTGCTGTCGATGTCGTTGTTGTTGTTGTTGTTGTTGTTGTCATCATCATAATCATTATAATTGTCCGTTCCCCCTTTATTATTACCTTCAACAGGGAGCGCACCGCGGTGAGTGGAGTCCCTGGGGGGTTTCTTCTTCTTGGGCGGTTTGCGCGCTCGAAGGTAGATGCTAGGGGCTGCATATGCAGATAGACTCGGCCCAAACTCCATATTTGATCCGAGTCAGCCAGGGGTAACCCTCACCCCGACAAAGTCCACCTGTTATCTTGCTTGTCTCCTTTCCGCGGCCAATTGGTTCCCCGGAAACGCCTCAGTTCATTGGATAAAAGAACATGCCTGTCGGCGACAATTGTGCACTGCGCAAGTACCAAGGCTCCTCCTATTCCTGGTAAAGGCCTATGTGGTCCCGAAAGTCGATTTCGAACGAGCGCCAATTGAATATAAATGGTAGTACCGTAGTAGGTATTCCTCGACTATTTGCTTTCTGACTCGGCGGCTTGCCGGGTCTTGGACGCTTTTACACTGGCAGAAGGCGTGAACCGGTTTGAACGCTGGAGTGTTACCTAAAAAGAGTGCTATCGCACCAGCAACAACAAGCGAGAGCCTCTTCTCTTGTGGTCCGATTTGCGACTTCAGTAGACGCGGCGCTGTAATCCTTTGAAGAATCCCGGCTTGTTCGAGGCATCTAGAGTTAGTAACCGATCCCTTCCCTGCCCGGATCACGGGCCGTAGCCAAACCAGGACGGCCCCCGAGGAGTGAGCTAGAGGAACAGCGGCGATTTCAGAATCGGGTCAAAGCGTTTGGTATGGACCATCCAAACTTCGATTGCTTCGCAAACCTGGCTTGTTCGGCAGTGTCGGCCGAGTCGTTGGTGCTATTATAGAGACGATGATTGCCTTCCATTTTGCAGTACCGAGTAGGTACTGCACATACATACAAACACACACATATACATGAGCGGGCTGAGGCGTAGTGGTTTGAGAGAGTACTATTCGCGGGGTGATCGTTCCCAGTAACTGATGAAACTTGGGGGACGTTCGAGTAGAAAATCTGCAGTAGAACTGGCGCTAGTAGTCGGTCACGGGCGGCAAGAGGGTGGACTTCGTAGGTGCGTTTTCCAGGCAATCCTATCAGAAATGACGAGGCGGAAAATATGGCATATGAAATCGTCCAAAAAAAAAAGCCACCATTCAGGTGCTGGGTGCCCCAGCTTATGTATGTTCAAAGAGCATCTGCCAACTACGGGAACTTAGATCGTCCCAAAGCGTTTCGAGGCAACCAACCACTGGGGTTAAGCCGCAGTAGACTCATCCTCCAGGATATTCTCTTTCAACCGACAGGCTCGTTGATGGTGGATCATGCAGGAGACTGGGGAATGAGTGTTAGATCCCTTATGTTCGGTTCCTCCCCCGCATATTTGCACCCGCATGCGAAAACGGTGTGGGCATTCGATATCCCCTCTCATTCTCGGGCTTCATTACGCCTACAAGTCCCTCCGCATCTCAGGGTTATCTCGGACCGCTCAGGTCGTTGCCGCCCATCTCGTCCTGAGCGCCGACTTGTGATTGGGGCCCTCGGCTATATTCTACGGTGACTTTGGTACAAAGGCAAGGGCGCCGTGCATCTAACAACAGCGGACGAGATGCCCTCATAAGAAAGCCAAGAAAGGCGCGGAAGCGGTCTGGCCCTACAAACAATCTCGATTCCGGAGATGTAGGGTCTCTGAGCCGTGCTTGGCTCTTGCCCATGCATGTAGCCAATAACCTTCTCGGGCATGTTTATATTAAAAAAATATAATGTAACCGTGAAACAAATCTGTATACGTATTTACCTCTCTCCTAGTGGTCTCGGTTTCACTTCCTATCCTGCACAGGACTGGTACACTACTAGTTGTGCATCCTTGTGCGCGGACGGCTCCAGGCGCCAGAGATGCACCAATTCAACCGCAAAATCGACGATATCGTCCGTGCTTAGTCTTTACCTGTTGGGTGAGAAGACTACCTAATTAGGCAGATAGCGGGCCGACTATGAAGGCGGCTGAAGTAAGAAGCTTGCAAAGTTAGGAAGTACTGTGTAGACGGTGTTTTATAAATGGCTCTTATCTGTCCCCTCCGCTTGCACATGATATGATGGTATACCCGAATCTGGCATATAAAGTCGCGTATCCTGAAACTTGACTAAGATGCACTAAATATATGTGGCCTACTAGTAGGGTTCATTGATTTAGAGGTATGGGAATTAGAAACAAGTTCACAGCTGCCCTTGCATGTAATACGCTGGAAGACTTGCCTACATACACCTGCCCTACGGAACTGGGCGGCCTAACCCAGCAAAATATCTGTATCTGGCAACTAGTTCAAAATATGTAGCTCTAAGCCTCAACAGCTAACTAATCAGTTACGTGATGCGTCAGCTTGATGTTCGTGATTGGAAGCTGGAATAAAACTTGGTCGATCGGAGTGTAAAATGGCAGCTCCCAAAGCACACAATCTGATCATGTGCTACTGGGACCAGGGTGTGTTCGACAGCGAGAATAAGGACGTAGTTAATCGAAACAAAAGCAAGATAATCTTCATTAAGTCGCGTGGCTGGAGAGTACGGCCACAACTTCCTCGGGCCGCCATCCCATGAGGAGGGGTTAACCACGAAAAATCGAGCCTTTTCTGCACATGGTAACGACCAAACGACCGTAGAATAATAAGGCTGTGATTCGAAGATGGGAACTGTTATTTAACGAGCTGCAATTGGTTGGTCTGGCTTCCATCAGTCAAATGTTCATGTTCACAGGGAAGGCTGGAGGGGAAGGCTGTATGCTGCACGTGACATGGCACCAAATAGTGGCAAACTGAATTTGGCGCCCTGTGATGTTTGCGGAGATGAGCTTCTTCGCATCTGAATCTTGCATTAAGTCTCATTACGTATGATACATATGTACGTACCCACTGTTTCGCACGGACCAATTTGGGCATCGAGCAGGAGAACAAAGACAACGCAGCTTGAGGCCAACCACATGCATAGCACAGCACAGCACAGCTCATCAAGCACCTACAACCCATTCTTACAAATTTTTGCACGCATTGATACAGATAAGGTCAATACCATTTGCCGTTCACTTAGCCGATCAACTCTGCGGGATGCCTTTGTAAGTTTGCCATCGTTCCTTTTTACACTAGCATCTCTGGACCCAAAACCTCCGAACACCTACTACATGTGATTACACACATGTAACGATTCACACATAACCTTGCTGCATTCAACCGCATGTCTACTTTACATATACTCGGGTAGGTAAGGAGGGAGTATGTGTGGGTTGGACCTCACGGGAACCCCGTTTATCAGAGCAGATTTTCGATGGCTGAAACCTCAGGTGGAGGGGAGGAAACTGGGGCTTAACATCGTTTTAAACAGCCCAGCAAGCCGCACCACCACCACCACCGCCGCCTCCTTTGCCCCTAGCCTTGCCTTGTCCTTGGCCTTGACCCCGACTTTGCCATACCTGCGTACACATACACAGTTACATCGTCAGCTAGCGCTTCTGCGTACCCGCTATCTCTTGTTTCGTCCTTGAGCTGACTTCTTCCCTTCCTGTCATTGCTAGGCGCGTCTGCATGTCTTCTGTCCTTGCATTACTGCCACCGATTCAGTCCAATACAATAAAATACTTTTTAAGCCCAGCGCCGGATTGCATCCGTAACATAGCCTAGAGCGGGCGGCAGGTTTCTCCGACACCATTTGGCGCGTTCACTTGGCATCTGTCGAGATCTCCAGTCTCTTCCCGCGCCCCAGCGACTACGGCAGCGAAGACGACGATAAGAAAAGTCAATTACTACGACCCCTCATCAGCCGCCGCGGGCTTTTGTTATCCGATTAGCGATTGCGTGGACCAAGCGCGAGCATAGCGTCCTCCCTTTCGCGGGGCTTTCGTCTACATAGCTCCCATGCCCCGGATCGAAGCTCCCGACCCCTATGTATGGACGCCGACGATCTCTTCGTCCACTCTCACCTTTCCCCACATAAGAAGCGCTTAAGGAGTTCCGTGATCGATCAGCCCGTCGTGGTCTCCGTCACCACGCAGCGATAGGCACGACCGGGCTGCTCCTTGACACCATTTACGGCAGATGGTGCTCGATCCTTACAATAGCCTTCTAAACATCGCAGCGTCTCTTTCCCTCGGAACGACCAAAACTCCGAACGCTCCCCTTTCATCCCAGAAACGCCCGACATCTTGCCTTACAGAATCCTCCGCTACCGGCCGTTCATTCTTGTCTGATACCTCCGACCCGACCTTGGCCACAGCCGAGCTTTTGCGCGGTATGTATGGTCCAGGCCACCAGCAGGGGCACAACTCTCGCCTCAATGGCGTCCCCGGGGGCCGCGGCATGGGGCCGCAGATGATGTACAACTTTGTCCAGCAGCAGGGGTCCCACCAACATCATACACATCCCCAGCAGCAGCACCACCAGTCGATACAGCAAGACCATACGGCTCACAGCGGTGCGTCGAACGCTATGAACCATCACTCCGGCTTCTCCTCTGGGCTGATGTCCAATGTGACACCCTTCACTCCAAGCAACCATCAGAACGGGCATACTCCTTCGCGTAGTGGGCAGAACCAGCAGTTTAGCGAGCATTGGAATGAGCAACTCAAGTCGTACAAGGAAGCCGAGCGCGCCCATCAGACCATGACGGAACAGCACCAACCTCACTACTTTGCAAGGCTACGGGCTTCGGAGAAC
Source organism: Monosporascus cannonballus (assembly GCA_004154925.1). Lineage (NCBI taxonomy): Eukaryota > Fungi > Ascomycota > Sordariomycetes > Xylariales > Monosporascus > Monosporascus cannonballus. Next base: position 172,701 of record QJNS01000158.1, on the reverse strand, counting down.
AAGGGCATCAGTCCAGTACCAACCACAAATACTGCCGAATCAACACTTGAAGGAGAGGAAGATAGGGGCCGACCAGTTAATGTAGAGAAGTCACTAGACAGGCAAGACTGGCTAAATCTTGATTTCAGCGGCCAGGGGCTGCGAAATGTCTCCCTGACCCTGTTTAACCACTACGACTTCCTCACGGAGCTGTACCTTGCTTCTAATAACCTACAATACCTGCCACCTCAGATCGGGCAGCTCCGGTCTCTGCGGCATCTGGACGTCTCTTATAACCAGCTGTCGGAACTCCCTCCCGAGTTGGGAATGTGCACGCCTCTCCGCCAGCTGCTTCTCTATAACAACAACATCCAATCCTTGCCCTTTGAGCTTGGAGCTTTGCACTTTCTGGAAATGCTCGGTATCCACGGAAATCCGTTGAATGCGGAACTGAAGCAGAAGTTGGTAGAAGAAGGGACCAAGAGCTTGATCACGTACCTAAAGGAACAAGCACCAGGTGAGCATATCCCCTTCCCCGTCGTGGCTCGATTTTAGCCAGGCTCTTTTAATGTTGTGTTTTATCATACGGAGGCTGACTTGTCCTTTTCTTCAGTGCCCCTTCCGCCTCAACCGCGACAACCGATTACGATTCAAGAGGGCATCCCGGACGACAGGGAACGCATCCGGATCATGTCATGGAATACCTTGTGCGACAAATATGCCACCAGCACTCAGTATGGCTATACTCCCGCCAGCGCCCTGTCGTGGGAATACCGGAAAGATAGCATCATCCAGGAATTCCGTGACAGGAAAGCCGACATCCTCTGCCTGCAGGAGACCGCAATGGACGCGTTTGAGAACTTCTTCGCCCCGGAATTGGCCAAAGATAACTACAAAGGAGTATTCTATCCCAAGACGAGGGTCAACCACTTACCGCCGAAGGAACAGCGGGCTGTAGACGGCTGCTCGATCTTCTACAAGAGTGATAAGTACATCCTGTTAGACAAGCAGTTAGTCGACTTCAGGCAGACCGCCATCAACAGGCCAGACATGAAGTCCGCCGACGATGTTTTCAACCGTGTCATGCCTAAAGACACCATTGCTGTATTCTGCTTTTTCGAGTCCCGCGCCACGGGGAACCGATTCATCGTCGTAAACGCACACCTCTGCTGGGAACACTACCTGGCTGATGTCAAAGCCGTGCAGACGGGCATATTGATGGAGCTGGTTACCAAGCAATCCGAGAGATATACACGAAGGCCGCCCGTCCCTGTCAACGAGAAGAAGGTCATTCGACTTTCCGAGGACGCGCCAACTTGCGAAGTTCCGGAGGCTGCACCTAGTCAGGAATATCGTAACAACACGGAGATACCCTTGTTCGTGTGTGGGGACTACAACTCTATGGCCGATAGCTCGGTGTATGAGCTGCTAGATAAGGGACGGATACCGCCGGATCACCCTGACTTAGTTGGTCATTCTTACGGCAACTTCACCAAGGACGGCATCGAACATCCTTTCAACTTGCGGAACGTTTACTCTGCTCTCTTCGGCACCCCTGACGAGCTGACCTTCACAAACTACACCCCGACATTCTCTGGGGTCATCGATTATATCTGGTACTCGGCCAACACTCTGGATGCCATCGAGGTTCTTGGGCCCCCTGACTACGAATATCTCAAGCGCGTTCCAGGGTTCCCGAACTACCACTTCCCTGCTGATCATATCCAAATCATGGCCGACTTCGCATTCAAGCCCCGGAAAGACAAGAAGTCGGTCGGAGACCAACCGCCGGGCTCTTCAAGGGTATGAGAGATCCTCGGTTTCTCAAACCACGAGCACTCAACGGACAAAGGCGAATATCTTGAATAATCCGAAATCCCGGGCAAGGTTATGGGCCAGGCAGGCATTGTTGAGGAAATGGTACTCTTCGCTTAATGGGAAGAGGTACCGCGGGTCCAATTATCAACACGCCAGGATTTTATTCGATCTCTACAAGGCAAGCTAGGTGATAACAGCGGCGTGTCGCCCTACATGTCTTGTGCCGGAATGCCCGTGGTGACGTCTATGAAGATATGAAAGGAACATGATAAAAAGGGATGAAGTGGACTGATGCGGCGAATCTTTTCTCATACTCTTGAGGATGATGGGCTTTGGCAGGGCACCTGGATTGGACATCTCGGAATGGCGGTAGCACATGAGGAGTAGTGTGGATGGTATTCGCGATCTGGTTTTTTCCCCCTGTCTGATTTGAACTCGTTTTTTTTTTTTGAAAGTGTTTGGCGTCAAAGTATCATCTTGTATGTGTAACTCTTCAAGGTACCGACCGCCGTTTCGCGGCAGGTCGTCCTCGCATTTTACCCCTCTCGTACGCAACTTGCGCCAGTGACTAGCCGCAGTCCGTCTGAAAGGCGGGCCTCTTGTTTTCGTAGTCCAGGTACGTCGACCAGAGGTACGAGACCCCGATACCCCGCAGCTCTACGAGCAGCAAGTTGAGGAGCAGACTAGTAGAAGGGGCCGGGGCACCCCCACGGCCGTAACCTTACCTTTTGGTGCCAGAGGCATTAAGAAAATCAGGAGGGAAGGAAAAAATGTATTGGGCTACTATTTGGGGACGGAACGGGATCGTGATAATGACAAACGAATACCCTGAACCGAGTGAGCGAGGCTGGTAGACGAGACCTCGGGATGCGGGACCGACGCGTTGGCCCGGGGGAGGGACTGCGTGTGAGAGGCTCGTCCCTAAGCAGGCAAGGCTTGGTAGAGTTGTCGCTCGGGTATTCATCAACTAGCACATGTAAAGCGCGAGTGAGACCGCGCGGTCTCAGGAGAACATACTACGAATCTGTCGAAGGGATCTGACGGTGTTGTTGCGGTGTCGTAGGCGTCTGTCCATTGTGCACTTCGCATATCGGGACTTGAGATAGCATTTGCCCATGCAGAACTCTATTCGGGCCACGGTTGTGCACTACATAAATCACCGAAGGCGTACATGTCCTGACTGGTATCATAAGAAAGTGTATTACATCGTAGAGTAAGCCTAACTAATTCTTGAACGGGGGTCATGGCAGCTCCCAATAAACAGAAAATATCTCAATCAAGCCCACCATTTTGCATCATAAACTTGAGGATCCCCGACGGGGTTTCCCAACACCTCCTTTCAATCGCGCGTTCTAGGACAAGCAATTAGTTGGCTAAGCATAACAATCGAACAGCATTGGGAGGTTCGCCATGGGGCAGTCGGGTATTATGTTCCGCCTTCACGCCATACTCTCCGATACGGAGGGTAGTAACCCTTACTTGAGGAAACGAGATGCCCAATGCGTCGGTAATAGGGGTATATATGCTTCTTAGCGACGGCCGCTGCGGGCGAGGCTGCCCTGCATCTGCTCGAGTTCCGTCTCGAGCTGCTTGATCTGAGCGTGTGTCGACTCGAGGTCCTTGTTGAGACGGTCTCTCTCGGCGATGAGCTTCTGCTCCCATTGTCTAAAGCGTTGCTCTTCGATCTTAACCTGCTCGGTGAAGCGCTTGCGAAGGGCCTCCTCTTCCTCCTTATACTTGGGGTTGTCCAACTTGCGCGGACGAGCCTCGCCGAACTTGCGGGTCTCCATCTGCTGAGCACGGTAGGCCTCGTAGTGGAGTTCCTCTGTGGTGTGGATGAGATCCAGCATGTGGGTACGGATCAGGATTGATCGGAGCTTCTTAAAATCACAGTGGTCCTCGTTCTCAACTTCAGCAACACCCCACGAGTACTGTCGGCCCTTGACAATACGGCCGTCGGCGGCCTTTACGTCCTTCTCGGAACCAATCACGGCGAACGGCATGGCAGCCAGCAGGCTTCGGGCGTGCTGGGCCGCGGCCTCGTCATCCTCCTCGATCGGTGGCTGGTAGATCTTGATGCTCTGTGCCTCGATGACAGCTCGGATCTGGAAAATCGCCTGTCAGTTCAAACCACCAAGCATGTGGCATTGCGCTCATACCTTCGCCTTGAACTTGGCCAGATCAGTGGGACTCAAAGTATCGGCCTTGGCAATAACAGGAATCAGATTGACTCTAGAGCAGAGTCTCTTCATGACCTCAATATCCAGCGGCTTCAGCGTGTGGCCGGTAGGCCTGATGAAGTATAGACAGGCATGAACACGGAGGTCGATCTTGTCCTGGCGACGAGGCTGCTGTTCCTGAAGCATGTACGACTCATGCTGGTCATCCAAGAATTCGATGATGGGCTGCCACGAGTCCCGGTTGTTGACATAGTCGCCGAAACCGGGGGTATCGATAACGGTCAAGCGGACTGGACACTCAAGTCAGTAAACCGTACGAGGTAGGAGGCGTCGTCGGCAATGGGTACCCTTGAAGAACTTCTCTTCGAGCTCGGCTTTGGTAATCTCAATCTCGACGGTCTTGTCAATCTGCTTCTGGTGCCGCTTCTTGTGGTCGGCATAGTTCTTGATGGTGGTGGAGAAGAGCGTGTTGATGAAAGTAGTCTTGCCCAATCCGGATTCACCAGCAACCTAACACACCGCCCAAGTCAGCCAAACCCGACTCCCTATGTGCTTAACCAAGCTAATACATACCATAATAGTAAAGGCAGCACCCCGTTTGGCAATGATTTTGTGCCGCTGGTTGGGAAGGTGGGCTATGCCGATGGGGTTTGCGATATCCTGAGGTTGGGCCATGGTGAATGAATGGGGGGGGGGGACTGAATGAAAGGGACGAACAAGCGCTGAAAGGGTGAATTTCGAGGTTCAAGTCAACAATACGTTATCACGAGGTGGTGGCAGCGGGTGGTGCCGTCGAGTTGGGTGCCGTTGTTTACGAGAAGATAGATTGAAATGGCCAGAATGCTGGAGACCAAAGCAGAATTCAATCAGGGGAAATTAGTAACTTGCCCTGAACGAGACACAAAGTAGCTCCTGGCAGACTACTCTGCAACTGGAAGGGGTTCCTATTATGTTCCTATTATGGGGGGGGAGGGCTCCACATCAGCTCACCGCGAAGCACCTACCCCTTGCCTAATTAGGTTACATATCAAATCTACCTATTTACATAAGCATATAACGTTAGGCAGTTCTTGAACCTTTCATTTATACTACCTACCTCCTAAGTGTTGTATTAACAGGTTCTCGACTATTATGCGCTTTTATATGCCATAATCCTAAGAGCTTCTATAGTTTTATGTTATCCACGGCTATCCACTCCTAGCTATCAGTTGAATCCCCTTTCTCATTTAGAGGTTTGCCTACCATTTCCCACATCTTCGTCTCTTCGACTGCACTTCTTCATCTCTTCCATGCTTTATATTCGACTTAGCCTGCTTCTTACTTAATATGTTTCTACTATAAGGCCCTGACGCCTATCTTAAACCGCCTCTTATACCTTCCGTAGTGATAGATCTCACGACTCTAACTCTCGTTAGCTCAGCTGCGACCTAAAATCGAGCAGACTGAAGATGCCATAGAAGGACCCTCCTTACACAAGATAAGGTTCTGCCATTAGCATAGACTATTCGAGAGACCTTAGCTCGTTTTGTCAAGCATTGTCTTCATTACACCTCAACCACCCAACCGGGCAGTTAGGCAGTTACCATGGCACCGCTACAATTCGAGATAATGACCCCCTCGCAATCTATCAAGCCTTGTTTCTTCAACATCCATAAGAAATTGAGACAGATCGCTGTTACTGTCTTCATGGACATGCACCTCCAACTCAATCCAAGTCAACGTTACCAGCCCAGCGTCTCGGTATGGGTTCCACCTGAATGAAGTTACCGCATCTACCATCTTGAGTCTATTAGCGCGGGGGATAGTCCAATCACTGGCTATCTCCCCGACTGCCAGAAGGACACACCATTAGCGAGAGCGGTGTCGACGCTAACAATATATGGAAAAGGTCCACTTTGGGCTCGATACATGGGAGGAACGCGGCTTGGAAACGGGTGCAACGGGTTGCAACAGTTAACTAGCTTTTTATTATTGTTTTCCGTTAGCAACCGCGGTTTTAATTGATTTTAGGTGTATTCTAAGGTTGAAATAGGAAGAAAACGGATTACTGTAAATCTTGTAATAAATTAATTTATTTTTGTTATCTAAATTAGCTCTGTTGCTACTTATGTAAACTTTACTAATAAAGATACTTTCCGTTCGAACGCGCTCTTAAAACTATTAGTTAAAAAGTTTTTTAGTTTTTTTATTTGTTATTTTGCGCGATTTTTATATTAAAACATCAATTATTGTGCTGTTAAGTTGAATAAAATTATTTATATTTATACAAATATTGAAAAACAATATTATATAAATACTTTCTAATATAAGAAAATAGGACGAACTAGCTTACCTTATATAGCTTAGATCTTTCTAGCTCGTTTCCATATACTAATATACTTTTTTAGCCAATTAAATACCGTATCTCTATAACGAACTAACGAAGCTTAAATTAGAGTTATACGAAAAATAGTCCAGTTTTAAATATCGCTATTTAAATTATAAACTGTTTTTGAAAAAAATTCATATTTAAAAAATAATATAAATAAAGATTTTTGCTTATTTAAATTAAATTCTACAGATTTACAACTTTATATACGCGTTGAATATAAACTAATATATATATATATATAAATTTGTTTTTATTTTCTAAATAAAAATTATACTTAATATAGCTAAATCAAAGTTGAGAAAATTAACAACTTCGACGTTGTTAATTTTTAGAAAATAGATGATCGTAACGCTTTTATAACTGTTATAATATAATTACCGGTCGTATTATTATATATCTGATTTTTCTAATATATTTTGTATAGAAAAAATTCGTATGTTAAATTTTAAGCTATATAGATTATAATTATTTTATCGCAATTATTAAAAATAATATTAATTAAATCTAAAAAGCTTTAATAATTACGACGTATTAATTATAGCTCGTATAGCTAAAAATATAATTAAACGAATTTTTTCTACATTAAATTATGTTTAAAAACCTTATAGAAAATATTTCGACACGTAATTATTACGTTCAAATTATAAAGGCATTCAGAATAATACTTTTATTTAAAATAAAATTTTTATTTTTTTTTAAAAAATATTCTTATTCAAAGAACTTTAATTAATATGTTTAATACATAGTTAAAAAAAACCCCTTTTAAAATTATATATTACAGTATTTTTTCAAAGCTTTATTATTAATTATTATTATTTTATTTACAAACTTATAAAAACTTTTTAGAGAATTTATATAAAATTATTTAAAACAAAGCCAAAAACTTATAATTTGTTATTAGGCTCTATTTTAAAAGTTTATTATTTTTATAGATATTTTTATAGGTTCGCTTTAGCAATATACTTAAAATTATAATTTTTAAAAACATTAACTATTAATTCGTTGTAGACGTAGCCAAAATTTTCAAAATGGAATCCTAATTACAATAAGGCAAAAACTAGGTAGTTTTTACCTTAGCTAGCTCAGACTTTTTAATTCGTTTCGATATACTAATATCCTTTTTTTAAATCAATTAAATACTATATCTTTATGATGAACTAACAAGGCCTTATTTAAAATTATATAAAAAATAAATTCGTTTTAAATATCGCTATTTAAATTAATAACTTTTTTAAAGAGACATTTTAAATAAATTAATATAAATAAAGGTTTTTCTATATCTATATTAAATTCAATAAATTTATAAATTTATATATGCGTGAAATATAAACTAATATATATATATAAGAATTTCTTTCTATTTTTTAAATAAAAATTAAAGTAAATATAATTAACTTAAAATTTAGAAACTCAATACTCGCAACGTCTGTATAATTATAATAATATAATTATCGGTCTTATTAGTATAAATCAGATTTTTAATATATTTTATATAAAAAATTCTTATATTAAAACTTTTGATCGTATAAATTATAATTACTATATTACAATCGTAAAGAAATTAACGTAAATTAAATCTCGAACGCCTTGATAATTATAATATAATAGTTATAGTCTGTAGGCTAAAAATTTAAATAAACGGGCTTTTTTAATATTAAATTATCTTTTCAAAATTTATAGAAATGTATTTGAACTAGAAATTATTTCGTTATAGCTATAAAAGCGTTTCGGATAAAAGGTTTGTTTAGATCGAAAATTTTAATTCATTTTCTCAATATATTTACCTAATTTACACCGATTAATACGTTTAAAATATAGTTAACAACGTTTTTAAAAATTATATATAATTATAATTTTTAAATACCATTATTAATTATTATTATTATTATTATACTTGCAAATTTATAAAAAGATATTTGGAAATTTATATATGATTGCCCAAAACGAAACTAAAAATTTATAACTTGCTATTAGGCTCTATTTTAGAGGTTTGTTGTTTTTGTAGATATCTTTGTAGATCTGCCTTGACAATATATCTAAAGTTACAATTTTTAGAAGCCCTAGCTACAGCTGCTCTGCAAGCGCAGTCACAACCTCTAAAATGAGGCTCTGATCGCGATAAGGCAAGCCATTTCGCTAATAATCTAAAAGATTAGCAGTTCTAATATCAAGTGTATTAGAAGTCCTTATCTACACTTAAGTAGAAAACGCTTCAAGAGGATTTCTTCACAAAATTAAGGTTTTATAAATATATTAAGAAAAACACGGTTAAAATATAAGGTATTAATAACGATTTTTTAAAAAGTAATAGTTAATATCTAATTTATATTTTTATTAATAAATATAAAATTATTTACTGTAGACCTTATTATATCTTTTAATACTACATTTTTTTCGCTATATTAATTTTGCAATTTCTAATTATACAAAAAAGAAACCACATTACTAAAATATTAAATAATTTAATAAAATTATAAAACGTTTTTTAAACTTTGTAAATAACTTAATTTCAAATATTTTTATATTAACTAAAAATATATATATCTGAATTAAATTATATTGAATAATATTAATTAATATATTAATAGTATACTTTTACTCCATTTATTATATAAACCATTAAATCGAATTAATTTATATAGGTTTAAAATTAAAAAAAGTAAACTCTAATTTTATATTAATAAAAATATCTAAAAAACCGATTTTAAATATATTATATAACTTTTAAATAAAACTATAATATAAATAGCATAAATATTTATATTTAAAAATATTAAAATTTACTTAAAATCGTTATTTAATACAAAATACAAATTAAATTGTTATTTTTATGCTTTATTATAAGTTATTATATAAATTATTTCCAATTTTTTTTTTAAAAAAACCTGAAATATAATGAATGCAAAATTACTATTAATTTCTACTAAAATTTTTATAAATTTTTTAAAAATGTTTTATAAAGGAAATTATTAACAAAAATGGTTTTTTTAGAAAATATATTATATAGTAACACTATATAAATTTCTTTGAATAATTATCGAAAAATATTAACGAAAAATCTTAGCTTTTATAAAATTTGATTAAGAAATATATAGCTAAAATATCGCTGAATTGATTTAAAGATAGTAGAAAACGATATTTTAATTCAAATTTTAATACTAAAGATGCGTTTTTGTTATAATATTTATAATATATCGATTTATACTATTAACATATATTAGTATAAATATCACTGCAAAAAAAGGTATAAATGAATGTATATCATTATAGGCTAATTTGATTGGCTATAAAGATTCCTTTTTTTTTAAGAGCACAGGCCAAAAAAAGTAGCTATCGCTAATGGTGTGTCCTTCTAGTAGTCGGGGAGATATTGATCCTGCAAATTGGAGTAGAATAATCTCTCAACCCAACCTGGATTATGGCATCAAAAAAGAGCACCATGACACGCCGGTCTTGGCAGGAAACTGGAAGTGTTCGAACCAAAGCTAAGTTTCTTTGCTACCGCTGCACCGATGGAACCCCAAGTCGCGGAAGGCTGGGACCCGGGTTTCTTACTGGCAAATAAGCTAGCTTTCTTCGGCGTTCTGTCGCGCTAGCGTTGGTACGTATGTGCTGCATACCCTAGTACTCCCGGTGATCGAGTACCTTCCAACCCGGCATATAGAATGCCACCAGTGGTATCAAGTAGCAATCATATCTAACGTACCAGAGCAAGGGTCAGAAAACATAGGTATGTTCATGGGATATCAACTAATATCATTTCTTCTACGTTCACAATACGGCCGCTGCTGCAGAATCAGTTTCATACATTTATTGAGTAAATAGAAAGCAACATTTCTCTCTCCAGTTACACAAAAGTACGTACATTGCAGGAAACAATCTTGAAGCTAACGTTGTGTACTGCATCCCTATACATGTACCTAAGACCGTCCAGGAGCTCCTTATCGTCGATAAAGATAAGGAAAAAGTTGCGATACGCTTTTGCGGGAAGACAATCTGCCCTCTAGGAATCGCGATCTGGGCTGAAAATAGAGGAATGACTATACCGTGACCATGAAGACAAACTTCAAGTTCTCCAACTTGCTCGGCACGGTCTACAGTCAGGGAAACCTGCTATTTAGTCCCGACGGAACATGCCTCTTTTCACCCGTGGGGAACAGAGTAACCGTCTTCAACCTCGTAGAGTGAGTCGCAAGTCCCCTACAACGACAATCCGCAGGAAATCCGACTCGCTGACATGGACGCCTGTTAGTAACAAATCACATACTCTCCCATTTGCCCATAGAAAGAACATATCCAGGATCGGCCTCACACCGAGAGGTAATCTCCTGCTCTCCGTCGACAAAGATGGCCATGCCATCTTGACCAACGTCCCGCGACGTATACCCATATACCACTTCTCTTTCCGATCCTCCGTCACAGCGCTTGCCTTCTCTCCTTCTGGGCGCCACTTTGCCGTGGGGCTTGGTCGGAAGATAGAGGTGTGGCAGGTTCCATCCACTCCCGATGCCAATGCAGAGGGCCAACTAGAGTTCGCTCCTTTCGTCCGTCATCATACGCATACGGGACATTTCGACGATGTCCGGTGGATCGAATGGTCAAACGACTCCCGCTTCTTCCTGACTGCCTCCAAAGACTTGACGACGAGGATATGGAGCTTGAATGCGGAGGAAGGGTTCACCCCGACAGTCCTGTCAGGACATAAACAGGCCGTCGTTGGCGCTTGGTTCTCCAAGGACCAGGAGACGATATATACAGTCAGCAAGGACGGTGCTGTGTTCGATTGGCAGTACACGAGGCACCCAAATGCTCCACCGCCCAATGACGACGAGGATATGGAAGACGCTGACGACGAAGATATGTGCTGGAGAATAGTAGCGAGGCATTATTTCATGCAAAACAATGCACATGTTAGATGCGCCTCCTTCCACCCGGACTCCAACCTTCTGGTGGCAGGCTTCTCCAATGGCATCTTTGGGCTCTACGAGATGCCGGATTTTAACATGATCCATACGCTCAGCATATCGCAAAACGAGATCGACTTCGTCACGATAAACAAGAGTGGAGAGTGGTTGGCTTTCGGTGCTTCCAAGCTAGGACAGCTTCTTGTCTGGGAATGGCAGTCCGAGTCTTATATCTTGAAGCAGCAAGGTCACTTCGATTCCATGAACTCCCTGGTCTATTCCCCGGACGGCCAGCGCATCGTTACTGCCGCGGACGATGGCAAGATCAAGGTGTGGGATATCGACTCTGGCTTCTGCATCGTCACTTTCACGGAGCATACAAGCGGCGTGACGGCGTGCGAATTTGCAAAGAAGGGAAATGTCCTTTTTACTTCGAGTCTCGACGGCTCTATAAGGGCTTGGGATCTCATACGTTATCGAAACTTCAGAACATTCACCGCCCCAACGCGACTCTCGTTCAGTTGTATGGCTGTCGACCCCAGCGGCGAGGTAGTAGCAGCTGGGTCATTAGATTCTTTCGATATTCACATTTGGTCTGTGCAAACCGGTCAGTTACTTGACCGGTTAGCTGGGCATGAAGGCCCAGTCTGCTCTTTGGCCTTTTCGCCAAACGGCAGTCTTTTGGTTAGTGGAAGCTGGGACCGGACAGCTAGAATATGGTCCATATTCAGTCGTACCCAGACCAGCGAGCCTCTTCAATTGCAGTCAGATGTTCTGGACATTGCAGTTCGGCCAGATTCTGCTCAGCTTGCAATCTCCACCTTAGATGGACAGATAACCTTCTGGTCGGTTTCCGAAGGAGAGCAGATCTCTGGTCTGGACGGCCGCAGAGATGCTTCGGGAGGCCGTAAGATGACGGACCGCAGAACTGCCGCCAATGTCGCCGGCACAAAAAGCTTCGCGACGATTCGTTACAGCACCGATGGCAGCTGCCTCCTAGCTGGGGGTAATAGCAAATACATCTGTCTCTACTCGGTGAGCACCATGGTATTGTTGAAGAAGTTCACTGTCAGCGTCAACCTATCTCTATCAGGGACCCAGGAGTTTCTAAACAGCAAGCTGCTCACGGAAGCTGGACCGGAAGCACTCATCGACGACGAAGGCGAAAACTCGGACCGCGAAGCCCGACAGGACAAGTCATTACCCGGCTCAAAACGCGGTGGAGATCCATCAGCTAGGACTAAATTCCCAGAAGTTAAAGTCACAAGCGTTGGCTTCTCGCCCGCTGGCACGTCATTCTGTGCAGCATCAACCGAAGGTCTGCTCATATACAGCTTGGATAGCAACCTCCAATTCGATCCTCTCGATCTCAACATGGAAATCACGCCCGCATCAACGCTTTCCGTTCTCGAGAACGAGAAGGATTACCTCAAAGCCCTAGTAATGGCATTCCGTCTCAACGAGGCTGGCCTGATCAAGAGAGTATTTCAGGCGGTACCTTATACAGACATCCCCCTCGTTGTGGAACATTTCCCTACGGTATATGTCTCGAGGTTACTAAGGTTTGTTGCTGCTCAGACCGAGGAGTCGCCGCACATCGAGTTCTGCTTGCTCTGGATTAAGTCATTAGTAGACAAGCATGGTGCATGGCTGACGGCAAATCGGAGCAAAGTCGACGTGGAGCTGCGGGTGGTCGCCAGGGCCATAGCTAGAATGCGAGACGAGATCAGGCGGTTAGCGGACGAGAACGTCTACATGGTCGATTATCTGCTCGGTCAAGCCGACAACAAGCAGAATAGGGCAGATGCTCAGGGAGTCCTTACAAACGGGAAAGACGGCCCCCTAAAGCTGCTGACGGGGAATAAAGACGGGGCTTGGAGGGCATCCTGACATCAGAAGGTGAAGCCGAAGAGGAGTGGATTGGATTAGACTGAGTAGCACCTGCGTACCAGCGGACTATGATAATGTGTCATTTACATGCCCTCAGAAGGCACAAGCGGGGTTACCCGTCTGAGGAGCAACGAGGCGGAGAGCAGCTCTTGGTTCCCAGCCACGAAGGAGTACGCTACACGGTATTGTACGGAGCGGGCGATCCATTCTAGGAGAGAATTCCTGCAGCCAGCCGAACCACTCCTTTGGGGTAAGGAGTCATAACATGGCAACAGGTCTAATCAATTACTAACAGAACACATTTTCGATTCCCAGAGGCCAGGCGACACGCCGGAACCGTCCCATTGGAAGTAGAGCGAATTTACCGGAGCTACTTGAGCACCTGCTCGTGAGGTTAGCCGCATGAAGATGCACGAACGATTGGGCCATGACCCGACAACGTACTTTTACCACCTGGATACAACGCCGTCGTGCTTTGTCACTGCTGCCTTAAGACACGGGCAATCATTAGCGTATTGATCAAATCGATCAAAAGCGTTTGAGAGCACAGGTGCCTCAACCATCGAGAAGTCTTTCCAATATGTAGTATGAATAGACACCAGCGTCGGATATATCCGCAGAAAGAGAGTTCTAGGAAGGTGGTTACATGATAGAATGTGTTCGATGACTAAGCGTTAGTTTCAGGAGCTCTGTGTACTGGTTTCTAAGGAGTATATACTCCCTGGACTATTTTGCCTCATATAGGCAGTAGCACCGAGTAACCCCCCTCTACGGTTTTGCCCCTGGGATTAAGAGAGAGATAGTACTTAGCCCGGCAGCGTGGGGTGGGAATGTGGTTGGCATGGGTCTAGAGATTGGCGACCCTCAAAAAGATCCTGCAGGATCTTGCAGCCTTGCCGTTCCAAATTCCCCAGTATATAAAATTCGCACATTTATGTTAATTTGAACCTGGTGCCGTGGCGAAGACAAAGGCAAAGACGATTAACGGAGGATGATATGGATAGGATTAGATTGGCTACGATTTTACCCACTAATAACTACTACGTAAGATTTCCCATGATTCGCCACCTGCTTCTGCAATACTCTCACTTGCATGCATGGAATCACTGGTAGGACGTCTTGGTCATATGCAATTGGCTGCAGCCTGGCTGCTTCTTATATAAGCTCGTGATAGCAGTGTCTCTTCCCGATCCGAGACTGTTGCTTGACGTTGTGAGACTGTGAATCTGCATCTGCACCGTGACGTCTGTGCCTACACTGCATACCGAGTGACTCACTATCTCGGCCTTCTTATATGCAACCCTTCCCTGCTGCCGGCTGCTGGTTTTCTTCCAATATCGTCTCCGGTATTCCTCACCACCGCTCCTCGCTTACGCCGTCAGACTTCAGCCTTCGGCCACCCACCGAGGTTCTGCACCGGCGCCTGGGGACCGCATGGACATGAACGCACTGCTGCGCGGGCTCCTCCCCAGCATAAGCGCGAACATGACGGAGACCGCGGCAGCGGCGGCGGCGGCAGCGCAGAACATCACCGGCGGCGATAGCGGCAGGCACGGCGCACCCCCGAACGTGGTCGAGAGCCTGCTGCCGCTGCTAGGGCTCCGGGGCTTCGCGCCGCTGTACGGCCTCGTGGGCAGCAGCCTGGGCATCGACCCGACGAACCTGCTGACGGCGCTCGGCCTGCTGTGGGCGCTCAACCGGCTGCTGCGGCAGCTCTACCACGTCTGCTACGGGCTCGTCTCCGAGCACCTTATGAGCAGCGTCCACGTCAGCAGCAACGACGACATCTACCTGCACCTCATGAAGTGGCTCGCGTCGCAATCGCGGATGGTCAACTCGCGGTCCCTGACGGCCGAGACCGTGAGCCGGACCGCATGGGAGGACGAGGACGAGTCCAACGTGGCCCGGGACCAGTCCGGGAGATATCTCAATTTTTCTAACCAGGAAGCGAGATCCGTAAGTAAACCCGGTGTCCGGAACTACGGAATCATGAGAGACGACTAACGCCCGTCAAAAGCCTCCGCAGTTCGTTCCCGCGATCGGGCTGCACAATTTCTGGTGGAGAGGGCAATACTTCCGGCTCCATCGCAAGCGAGAGTCCTTCCTGGATGACGCCGGCGGCGGTCCTACGTTCAAGGACAAGGAAGATCTAGTAGTGTCGTGCTTATGGAGAAGTCCAGGTACGTAGCGGCCCCCTGTAACCCCCAGTGTCACCGATTCCCGCCGCTGACCCCGGTTCCAGAACCGATCAAGCAGCTCCTGAGGCACGCCAAGGAGCAGTACTACGTCGACCACCAGGCCAGGACCATCGTGAAACGGCCCGGACCGCAGAACATGCGGCGCTACGGCGGACGCTACAGCTGGCAGATCGTGGCGAACCGGCCCGTCCGCGACATGCGCACGGTGGTCCTCGACCAGCAGCAGAAGATGCACGTGCTCGCCGACATCAACGAATACCTACACCCCAGCACTCCGCGCTGGTACGCCAACAGGGGCATCCCCCTGCGGCGGGGGTACCTGTTCCACGGCCCGCCGGGGACCGGGAAGACCTCTCTCTCGTTCGCGCTGGCGGGCGTCTTCGGACTCGACATCCATGTGATATCGCTGCAGGAGCCGACCCTGACCGAGGAGGACCTGGGCTCCCTGTTCGGCGCGCTGCCACGGCGGTGCGTCGTCCTCCTCGAGGACATCGACTCGGCCGGACTGCGGCGGCCGGCCGACCAAATCGAACAGGCGGAGGAGGAGGAGAAGGCGCAGGCGTCCTCCTCCGGCAGCGGCGGCGGCGACGGCAAGGGCGACGGCAAGGACGACGGCGGTAACAAGGACGGTCGCGAAAGGGGCGGCCGGGGCCGGGGCCGGGGCCGCTCGAGCGACTGGAAGGTCAGCGACCTGGCCAAGGCGCTGAAGAAGGAGGGCAGCGGCGACGACAAGAAGGGAATCTCCCTCTCGGGCCTGCTGAACGCCATCGACGGCGTGGCGAGCCACGAGGGCCGCGTACTCATCATGACGACCAACGTGCCCGAGGCGCTCGACGAGGCGCTCATCCGGCCCGGCCGCGTCGACCTGCAGGTCGAGTTCGCGCACGCGACGAGGCAGCAGGCCGAGGAGCTGTTCGTCCGCATGTACGAGGCGGACGGGGGGGGCCGGGGGACCCCGACCATCGCCACCGCCGCCGCCGCCGCCGCCGACGGCCCCTCCGCGTCCGGGAAGCCGGCGGAGAGGAACGGCGGCGCCGTCGCGCCCGAGATCCCCAGGCCCGCCGGCGGCGGCGACCTCGACGTCGCCGAGGACGAGCTCCCCTCGGTGGCGCGGCGGTTCGCGCAGAAGATCCCCGACGGCCAGTTCTCGCCCGCCGAGATCCAGGGCTACCTCCTGAAGCGCAAGAAGCACCCGCTCAGGGCGCTCCGGGAGGCCGAGGAGTGGGTCGAGGCGCTGACGCAGCAGAAGGCCAGCAAGAGCAAGATCAGCAAGGTGCAGTAGGAGGCCGAGAACGCGCGATAACCCCGTGTGGTGTGTGCGTGTAGTGGTACTGAATATCTGCGCCGGCGTCACGGGGAAAGAAACGAGATGATGGCTGGATTGTACGTTTTGGAGCGTCTAGATCGGCATTACGTTGATTCGCGCATGATATTCCGTTGTCGTAGAGTAAATACGAAAGTCAAGGATATATAGACGTCGGACTTTGCATTGCTCATACATAATAAACCTAGGTAACCCATACGTCCTCCTCCTTAAGCGCATCCATGTCCATCCATGTCCATCCCTACACAAAGTGCAAACCACAAAAAGAGGTAAAGCAGGGGGAAACAAAGGACGCGGTCGATGACGCCCCTCCACAACGACTTAAAGCCTAACCGCTCGCTTTGCCATCTCCAGCTACGTAGCCACCTATGAGCGGTCCCTGTTCCTCCTCTCTCGCCGCTCTCGCCGCGCGCACTTGTGCATCTGCACCCGGTAGACCAGACTCGCGACGGTTACCAGAAGAAGCAGCAGCAGCACGGTGGCGAGGACGATGCCGAAGGCGGCCCCGCCCTTCGACGTCTCCGTCTCCACGTAATGCCATTCGCCGTCGTCCGCGCCCAGTACACGGGCGCCCGCGGCGTCGCTGACGGACTCGAGGCCTCGCGGTGCCGTGGTTGGTCTTCCTCGAGGGGGTCTGCGCTGGTGTTAGTCTTGCTGGAGAGTATTCCGCGCTGGTAGGCAGGGGCCTGGAGACCGGGGATGGAGAACAGGTGCCGAGAGCCCTTCGACATCCGCGTGTATTTATGGTGTTTTGTCTTGTGTCACGTCGGGCTGTCGACGAATAAGCTCCCCCGGCTTGCTTGCTTGACCCCTCGGGCTGGTTCACGGGGTGAGAGTGGGCCCCGTGAAGGCGTGTCGAGTCGGCATGGGTCAAGTCGTCTCTCTTCCCGCAAAGAGGGAAATTACCCCCTCCGTCCGATGTTCGGCCACCTGGACTGAACTTGGGGCGTAGGAATAATGAGCCCCGGCATATTTGGAATAGGTGAAGGGATCTGTCGGTCCTCGTGGGGTCATCGCAGTCGTCTGGCTAGCCGAAGTGCAGACAAACTACTGCTCTACATGCCGAGAGCAAATATGCCGGAATTCGCCAATGGCGCCGGACAGATATTTATCTTCGTAGGCAGCCCCTTGGGTCACGACAAGATGGGAATGGGCCGACCAAGCCTCCTGTCAAGCAATAAAAATATAGCCGCCCCGGGCGATCTTAGTGCTGCCGACGACCGTTCCCCTTCCTCAGCCAGCATAGCTTCCTACCTAGAATCAGTGGGGATGTAAGCGCCCCAGACATACATGACGAGCCATACCACTACGAGTAGTCACTGAAGCTCCCGCATCGACCGCCGCCATGCTAACTTCTAAGCAGCATTCACCGTAGCCGCCTCGACTAAGGACGTACCCCTGAGAGATGCCTCAAGCATCCCAAGATCTCTAGGTTTCAACACTTTAAGCAATCACGTCCTCGTTCAATCATTCAATCGATTATGTCATCTAACCACAATAAAATGCTCCCCCCCAAAGTCCTCCCCAATCCCCAGCCCGACCAAGCACGCCCTACCTCCTAGCACTACTTCTACTACTCATCTCACGTCTCGACGCTAGGTCCTTTCTCGTCGACGCGGACGACGAGCTCGTGCTGCGTGCGGAGGTACTGCGCGGAGCTCAGGTCGCGCGCGACCTCGGCCTCGCGGCGCTCGGCGACGAGGCGCCGCAGCGCCTTCACAAGAAAGCCGGCGACGAGATCGACACCCCAGGTGTCCGGGACCAGCGCCAGCACCTCGGCGACGTCGAACCAGGCGCCGAAGCGCTCGAGCAGCAGGCCCGCCTGCTCGGCGCCGTCCCCCTCGTCCCCGAGCCGCAGGAACTCGCCCAGCAGCGCCCGGAACAGGCGCGCCTGCTGGTCCTCCGTCGGCGGCTCGAGACTGCTGTGGCGCCGCCTGCTGCTGCCGCCAGAGCTGGGAGTGGTGGTGGTGGCGTTCGTGGGCGGCGGAGGCGTCGCCTGGTATATACTACTGCCATAGATGCTAGCCCCGCCGCGGAAGCAGTACGCGACGGCGGTGTCGTAGTCGCCGAGGCGGTGCACGAGCAGGCGGAGCGCGTTCTCGTGCCTGCGCTCGCGGCCGTCGAGGATGATGGTCTCGGGGACGAGGAGGTCGTCGGCGACGCTGCTGAGGCCCGCGACGCGCTCCCTGATAGCCGTGGCGTCGTAGTCGTACGCCCCGCCGAGGAGCTGCAGGAGCCGCAGCCGACTGGCCCAGACTTCGTCCTCGGCGGACGCGTTGTCCGTCAGGAACTGGCGGTAGGTGGGCTTGGGCGGGCGGAGGGCACGATACGCCTCGTACGTGGACATGACGGTGGTCCTGGCTTCGGCCGAGGTCCGAAGCCTCGTGATAACGACGTCCAGATAGTAGGTGATGAGCTCGTCAACGTAGACCGTGTGTCCCTTTCCGAAGACAAGGTACTCTAGGTAGTACTTGACAGCGCCTGGGGCCTGCTCCCTAAGCATCCGGACCACGGACGTCGGTTCGAACTTAGGTGCGCGGCCCTTGTCTTCGGCGAAGACCTGCACGCCAAGCTTCGGGTTGCGGTTTGCCAGCCATATTCCATACTCTTGCACCAGAACCTGGTTGCTGATTTTGGTGAGATATTCCCGCACTCGCTGTTCGCCATCGCGCAGCTCGCCCCCGTCATCCCGTTCGCCTTCAACTATACGCCTCCAGGTCGACAACACCTCGGAAGACATTTTGCGGCTCTGGTAGAGTCTGCTAAGTACGAATAACCGGTGATAGGATTCGATCAAAGTCTCCGCCCTATGAAAACAGTCGACCCCATTATCAATCAACTCATACAGCTCGGAGCGAATCGACGGGCCTCTAGCCAAACCGGGCGGTGATTTCTTATCGAGTTCAAGAAGGACTGCAAGGAGGGCTGCATCAACGGTCCGAAACACTTCGCTCTCGTCGGGTATGCTGCCGAACCCCTTTTTCCGCCTCCAGGCCGTCAAGAAGCGCCGTAGGAACTGGAGCATCGACTGCGATAAAAGACCGAGTGAAGGGCTGCCCTTGTCGAACTCGCTCTTCAAAATGAACTGTTCAGCCGTGGATTTTACTCCGCCGAATATCCAAATGCCCCTTCTCGTCTCGGTCACCTCGCTACGAACTCCGGGTATCAAAGAGAGGACAAAGCGAGGGTCGAGAAGCCCATCAACCAGGATTTCTTCCATTGCTCGGAGATCTGGCTCTGAGAAGGGGCTACCTTCTGACTTGATGAAACTCATCAGTAAGAGAATTCCTGCTCGCTGACGTATGTAGTTGAAAGTTAGGAACTCCAATTCGGACTTGGCGTCTCGGTCACGGAACGAGTTCAATATGGCGAAAACCTCGCGCCTGTCAATCGAGGAGCGATCAGGCGTGCCGGTGGCTGCATCAAGCCGAGCGTCAAGTTGTAGAATAAGGGGATTCCGCATGGCCCACCAGATATTGCTTCCAGACCAGACGGCCAAACGAGCCGTAGTACCCGCAAGCCGCCGAGCGAAGGCCTCTTCCTCAGCATTGCGACCGCTTTCCCAGCTATCCGGAAGGATGTCATCGCTTTGAGAATCGCTGTCCCTCTCAAACAGTTCCCTTTCCTTTGATATCCTTTCCAGAGACGGGGCAGTCCTCGAGTCAGCACTTTTGAGCGACATTGTAGACGAGTTTATGCTACTTGAAGAGAAAGGCTTGAATCTTTTTCGAGATAGTCTCTTCATGATTTCAGGGAAGTAGGTATCGTCGGACCCGATGAAGGCTCGTATCCCCAAGTGTTTGGGCATGGATGAATCCGTGACTGGCGGCTCTAGCCAGTACTTTATGGGTTCCGCTTCAGCTGCGTTGGCGTCCCACCGTTGGATCTCCAGGCCATGGTGTACACCATCTTCAAAGTCCCTGGCCATCGAGGCGAGGACATAACCCTCTTCCTCCCCGCCGAGGGATGGACGTGATGATGACAGGTCTGAAGAGCCACCATCGACTACGATCTCCTTAGGATAGCGGGCAAATTCAATAGTAGGCCTTGTAGGGTCTCCATCTAAGTTGACAAACATTCCGATTCCTGGATCTAACGGACCAGTACCAGTGACCAAGAGGAACTCCTCTGGCGTTGGAGAGACGACGAGTGGTTTCAGAAAGACTGGATGGTTCTTAGGTGGTGGGGGTGGTGGCATCTCCTGACTCTCACCTGCTCCTTTAGCCGCTGCCCCCTCGCCCTGAGTCGCAATATCGGGCGGCTTCGGGCTCGTAGCAGGGTCAGGGGGCGACGGTTGTTGGAACACAGACTCATCGCCGTCATTAGGCCGTTGCTCTTGCCTTCGGTGGGCGCCGGTGATGAAGTCGCCCAGGCTGGTTCCCCGTCTGTGAGAAGCGTGTTCGGAATTTTCTGCATGTCCATGGGCCTGAGTAGAGGAATTGCTCCGCAACAGCCCGCCTCCGGTACTCCCCGAAATATCCTGGGCCTGGCCAACAACATTTCCTGGCTGGGCTTCGTCGAGGGAGGAAATGGACATCAAAGGTATCTTGAGCTGATGGTCGATTTCTAAGAGAGCATAGCTTCTCGAGTCGGCTACGCAGGCAATGGATTCTCTTCTAATAGATATGGTGCTTCCAGCGAAGTCGATCTTTTTGACGACCCTAGCATCTTCCCCGATTCTAACAACCTGTATCCTCCTATTCAGGGAGAGAAGTACAGTGACTCCATAAGGGTCCCGAGGTTCGCTGTCAGGCGCCAGCTCGTTGAGGTCGACTCCGCCTATCCAATTACAGTTCTTGACCTGGGTAGTGCCAAAGACGGGGCTGAGCTCTGGCAGGGAGTAAAAGGTGACGGTCCAATTGCACAGGATACATGCTTTCGCGACTCTCGGAAGCAAGAGGATCTGCTGGACCCCGGGCCTCGAGCCACCAGATGTTTCTGCAAAGGCCGGGCGTTGGCGCGAGGCCAGTATGTAAGTCGGCTCCGGGTTTCCTGACTTGTCGTTGGGGTCGGGGGGTATCTGAACGAAATGGAGGAGTTCCGAGTCTGATGTACCGACGTATAGGTTATGATCTTGCGGAAAGAATCAGCCATCATTGCTCGCATCTATTGGGTATCCAGGCCATGGTTGCGCAACTACCTAAATACTCGACGCAATTGATCTTTATGTCATCCGTCGTCCCGTCGGCGGATAGAGGAACATTGGTAAACAGAGGACGAAGCACGAAGGGACCGGCGCCTTTTTTGGGTCGGATCTCGCCCCCTCGCGAATGGGAAGCCATCGTTCAGGCGCCTTCATCGTTACCGCACATGGCGTCTGTCGTTGCGCAAGGTGAGTAAAACGTCAGAGAAGTCTGTTGCGAGAAAGTGGTCAAGTTGGTAGTGGCCTGCTGTGGGTATTGATTATTAGCTACATACGTAGGAACGGACATACACACATACGTGCGTGCATGCGTGCATGCATTTGGGGGAGCTACCCACATACTCGGTACGTCACAAGTAGATACCGGTAGTTCCCCCCATAGGCTGAGGCTGGCTAATGGGCGAGTGGGCGGTTGGGGCTTGTATGTAAGGCCCTTATGGCAGCCTACTAGTGCACAGTAAGTACAAGAGCTGGGGGAGGGGGGAGGGGGGAGGGGGGAAGGGGGAAGGGGGTGGCTGAGGGGCAGCATCGCTAGCCCTTCAGGGAAGGAAGTAGCCGCAAGGATGGGGCTGGACGGAGCATGGACGGGCTTAACGGGGAAGGCTCGACCAACCGGACACGGTTCAACAACTGCGACTTCCGCGTGCTTGTTTGTACCTTGTACACTTATGCCGTGGCTACTTCCATTCGATTCCGATCGATCACGGGAATCTTAGCACCATTTCTACTTGCATTCTAAACATACTATATACTCCTTGAAGTCTTCGTCGATCTGCGAGCGGCACGGCTTTCTGATGGTTTGGCCATCGTAGTAAAACCGTCATCCGCCGAAACCTGGTGAAAAGATGGCCGACGCTTCTGAGTATACAGCCGCGGAGACCTCGGCCGAGTCGCAATCGCAACCACGACCAAGCGCCGACGGACGCCCTGTTACTGATGGTAGTGGTACTTCGGCTGAGGGAATCAGTAATAATTTTCAAGAGGCTATTTCGGCATGGAGAAGTACGCGTTGGCCTGTGTATTCATCGTCGTAGATTTCACCTCCGGGATAATGTCACTGACTGCCTTCTGTCAGACATCGACTTGACCTCTCTAATATCGAAGCTCGATAATACTGCTTCCGACATCGTCACCTACCAGCGCGACTCCACAGTTCAACGGAAAGACCTCGCCCAGAAGACGAAGGACTTCAGGAAACTCGACGACGCTACCAAGTTGACAGAAATCAAAGGGCTGCTGAAAGGTAGGTGATCTCGCATCTAGAGCATCTTCGGGACGGGGTATTGACCAAGCACCCTACCCTTAGCGTACCAGACTTTCATCGACCTCCTTACGAATCACTCGAAATCTACCAATTCCGCATTCTTACAGGTCTACTCGGCCCTCGAGAATGCGCCAGATCCCTACCCTCTACTCGAAGCATCGGTCGACTCCATGTTGGTGGCCGAGGACACCCTACCGAAGCTCGCCCAGGAGAATCAACACCTACAGGACAATGTAGCCAAACTCACATCGCAGCTCGAAGAGACCGAATCTAAACTGCAGACCGAGACTGCTAACCGGAAGCAGCTCGAGAGCAACCTCGAGACCAGGGTCAAGGAGGTCGAATCTTCTTGGGCTGCCGTCTTGGAAGAGAAACAGGACAACTGGGAGGCGAAGGAGGAAGCCCTGGAGGAGAAGATTGAGAGTCAAGACAGGCTACTCAGTGAGATCAAGGCTAGCTACGAGGTCAACCAACGCCTAAAGGGATCCGAGGAGTCGGAGCCCAGTGGAGCTGGTGGGCACGTCACCAGTGCTGAGCTGGATATGGTACACTCCGACTTGGAACGGACTAGTACGCGGCTTGCCGAGGTCGAAGCGCGAAACGAGCAATTGCGCCTAGAGCTGGCACAAGCCAAGTCTCACGTCCCAGCGCAGGCCCCGTCCCCGGAGGATGATCCCGCATTTATGCGCATGCGATCCGAGAACTCGTCCCTGATTAGGAAGCTCGATTCCGCCCGAGTTGAGAAGGAGGCTTTCAAGAGGGACATCGACTCTAAACTGCGAAGTTTGGAAAGAGAGGTTGGCCTCTTGAAAGATGAACGCGACAGTCTAAAGGAGAAAATCCAGAAATGGGGCGATTACGAAGATATAAAGCAAGAGTTAGAAATCCTCAAGAGTATCGAATTCGCCACGGGGGATGACGACGACGACGTCTTGCCCAATCCCGACTCCAACGGGTCGGCCGCTAAGGGTAGAGGAGATACTTTGGAACAGCTATTATTAGCTCGTAACAAGAAGCTGAGCGACGAACTAACGATCCTGAGGGTGTCGCACCAAGATCTCCAAAGCCGCTTAGAAAACCTACAGGAGGACATGTCTAGAACGAACGCAGATCTAGAAAGGTCACAGAACCTGAACGCCCAGCTGGAGAATGACCTAGCCAGCCTACAAGCGGAGGGCCGGAACGCGTTTCCCTCGGGTGCGTCGGTAGCTGGCACCTACACCACGAGGATACCGCCGTCCATTGCGCCAGGCAGACGGGGCGGAAGGACGTCCCCTACATCATCCATCATATCGGGGTTCAATCCCCGCGACTCCGGCGGGGAACCTACGGGAGGCGGTCCTGGCATCTTGCCCATGATAACCGCCCAGCGCGACCGCTTCAAGAAACGAAACGCACAGCTCGAGACGGAGCTCTCGGAAAGCCACCGGACGGTGTCGCAGCTGCGGCAGGAGATCGCCGCCCTGCAGAAGGACAACCTGCAGCTCTACGAGAAGACGCGGTACGTGTCGACCTACAACCGCGGCGGCGGTGGCGGGCCGTCGGCGTCCTCCTCGTCGGCGTACGCGGCGAGCCCCAACCCGTCGACCGTCGCGATAGGCGGGACGGGCAACCCGGGGATCGGGGGCGGGCTGGACCGCTACCGCCAGGCGTACGAGTCCAACATCTCGCCGTTCGCGGCGTTCCGGGGCCGCGAGTCGGCCCGCGCCTACAAGCGCATGAGCTTCCCCGAGAGGGTCGTGTACTCGGTCACGCGCATGGTGCTCGCCTCGCGGACGAGCCGGAACCTCTTCGCGGCGTACTGCGTCGCGCTGCACCTGCTCGTCTTCTGCTCGCTCTACTGGCTCGGCAGCGCCGACGCCGAGCAGCACGCCAGCAACCTGAGCCAGGGCGCCTTGGGAGCCGTGGGAGGGGCGGGGGCGGGAGCCGCCGTCCTGGGCGGTGGTGGCGCCGGTGATGGGAAGGCGGGAGGCCATGGCGATTGGCAGCAGGAGGGCTTCAATGGGCAGTGATCACCGTACTGCGTGTCTGTCCGTCTATATTCCCCCGCGGTGTGGAGGGATGGTGCGCATGCTTCTACTACGTGTCATTATACTATTACCGGCTAACATGTGGGTCGACCTGTACGTTATCGTGCGTCTATCTATCTAATGCTGTTCTACCTCATAAGGCACGACGAGGCACTCGGAAGTGCTTTCGTAGTGCAGTGTCTCCTTTTAAGGTGTGTAACCGTTGGGACTCGGATCTTTGGATGTCCGCTTGTTCGAGGAATATTTCTACGTGTATCTCGCCTACAGGTTAGACGGCACCTAACAACGCTGTATCGAGCTACCTTGCTAAGTCAGCGCGGAAACAACATGGTTTTTCTTTCCCGCCTACCCACTCTTACTCGCAACCCTTCAAAACAAGAAACGGAATGGAGGGAGGGACGACCGAGAGACCAACCCCGCTACCACGAACGAAGAGCCCTCCAAGCTCAGGTACGAAAGAATGGCGACACCATCCATGTGTGCCAGCCCGGCGAACTCGGATCGGAGGACGTCATCCTCCCTCTACGCAGTACAGTACGCATGTCCCGTGGGTAGGTTAGTCCACGGGGTGGCATGCAATGATGGTAGGATATCCGTCCACGGCTATCGGCCGTCTTGGACACCAATTATCTAAGTCATAATACACCAGGCGGTTCTCCCGCCCTCGACTTGCCCATAACCGTCTCCGCTTTTGTATAGGAGGCTTCGACGGGCCTATTTCCCCCGCCGCGGCATGACGTGCTGAGGGGCGTCTAGATGGCGCCCTGGGCGTACTAGGTGTGGGTATGTGTCTATGTCTCTGTCTCTCTCTCTCTCTCTCTCTGTGCGTGCGTGTGCGTGGCTCCTGAATCGACTGTTTTCCCGCGAATAATAACTTAGACGCTATTCGATAACCCTGCTTCGCAAGACAAATGTCGTGATATCGTGGTACTCAGTATCCCCGTTCCAAGCCACAGAGGCAGTTCGAGTCGCCCAATCAGGGGGCGGAGGTCCCTGGGGCGCTCCGTTAAGGAAGAAATTTGCCCGCTTTCACGCTCACTCACTCACGGTCCCGTGGAGCCCATACTCTATATTTGGGCAAAATGACCGGAATGGGAATGGCGTCATCCGCTACGCTATTATGTAGTAGGTACTCTAGAATTCTTCTTCCGCGCTTGCTTCTATTTCGAGCGTTTAAGCGCTGGTGCGGGTCGGTATATCTGCTTTTCGATATTAAGTCCCACACCATCTCCCCGTCTGGAAGAAAGCCGAGAGAGAGAGAGAAGGCATCCTCCCCCTTGGGCGGAAGCGCGTGTCGTTTACCAAAAACATGCCCCGGATCGCATTCTGCCGAAGCCAAGCTTCCTTCCCGCTCCAGACAATCATGATGATCCGATTCAGCGTCGTATTGACAACTCGATTACGCACAATGTTCGAATGCTACCTATTAGCACATGAGTTAAAGCCGTCATGCTGTACTAACCGCTTGTGTCATCACACCTGTGGACTTGGCCGTGAACCTCAACTTGATGCAATTTTGATATGCGTATATCTATCGCCGCCCGACAGTGATGGCAGACGAATTATTTTACTATATGGTCTATAGCCCCACGGTAACAAAGTATCTCAGCTCGACTCTGGCCAACACTCCGCCGGCGCTTTCTTCGCGATCCGTATTCATAATTGTAATACCAAGTCCCTCAGATGGAAGCTTGTCTCGTCCCCTCTCCTAACTCTCCTAGTCTATTGGGAGAACTCTATTATGTTGTACACCCAAACACCAAGCATTTTGCCGCTCCAGTTCCACTCCTGCCCTATCACTGAGCAGTGAGCAACAACCGATCAGGTAAGAGACCCAACGGCAGACGCTGATTGACTGGACAATGGCCGCCGGCGACGCGGCGCTTGCGGCCAACGAGCGGCGAATCAGCTGTCGTCCATGGCCGTTTCCCCCATGCTGCCGAGCCCCTAGCTGCTGATCTCTTAGCGTCTTAGCCAGCCCGCGCACAATAGAACCCCATGTCTAGAGCTTCCGTCTAAGCAAGGGTTCTGAGAACAGACAACCTCCAATCATTCGAGCGAGACATTTGCATACTGCTTAAACCTGCCAAATAGTCCCCCCGCTAGCGATCTACCAGAGATCTCGCCCAGGGCGGCTCACGGGCACGAGACCCTCTAGCTATGCCTTTATCGTGAGGTACCAAGCGTCCGCTGACGATGCCTACGTCCCTAGCTCGGGTCTGCGTGATATCCATGGATGGCCCGCCGCTACTCGAACCGCCGCTGACATCCGCGGACATGGTAGGTTCACTTCCTTGTGCATCTCGAAATATATTAGGAAACCGACTTCCTTCTCCCGCCCCCCCAGGTTATACTCCTCTCCACATACATCTTCACGCATCCCATCTCACTGATCTCTCTCTCCTCCAGGAGATCGTTTCTTTTTCTGTTTTCTTTCCTATTATCTCTATTCCCATTTCATTTTTCCTACTTTTCGTATTTACTCTGTTGTACGGGTTGCTTTGGGTTGTCTTTCCTTCCTGACGACTCTCACCCCGTACGTACTCAGCTACCCTACAAACTCCCACTGATAATCCGCCTTGAAACGACTTCTATTTTCGCCGCAACCCATCATTTACTTCTTTCCGATTCAAAACACATATCAAGATGCAGTTCCAAATATTATTAGGGGCAGCCCTGAGCGCCACGACCATCGTTGCCGCGCCGACATGGCCACAAGTGAACGTAAACGCGGCCATGACGGACGGCATCGAGACCGTATCCGAGTACTTCAACATGCTGGCGAGCAAGGTCGAGGCAGGGAAGCTTATGAAGGCGGCCCCCGTATGTGACCTTTCAAAAGCGCAGATGCCTCTCGGTACGTCACTTCTCCCAGCCCCCCTTTTTGGGAGGTCAGCTTTGGAACACCCCCTTATTAACGCCCCCCAAACAGCTCCCACGCCCATGGCAGGCCCCGCGGCTGGCCTAATACTCAAGCACGTAGCCATAGGCCGGGGGACGCAGAACTACACCTGCGACACCACCAACTCGACGGCGGTTCCGGCGGCCGCAGGCGCCCTCGCGACGCTGTTCGACGCGAGCTGCTTGGCGTCGGCCTACCCGGACCTGCTGCACATGCTCCCCAAGCTTGCGCTCCGCTTCGACCTGCCTCTCCCCGCCGCCACCACCGCCGACGACGACGAGGACGACGGGGTCGCACAGCGCATGGGCCCCGCGGACCTCGCCGTCTCGGGCACGCACTACTTCACGGACGACATGACGCCGTTCTTCAACCTCGACACGTCGCGCGCCGCGCTCGGCGAGGCCGGGTGCACCAAGGAGGAGGCGACGCCGGCGCCGGCCGACGCGCCCGCGGGCCAGGGCGACGAGCCCGCCGTCGCCTGGCTCCGGCTCTCCACCCTCGACGGCGCCACCGGCGGCCTGCGCGAGGTCTGGCGCGTCGAGACGGCCGGCGGCAGCCCTCCGGAGTCGTGCCAGGGCATGCCGGCCGCGTTCGAGGTGCAGTACGCTGCCGAGTAAGTTGCCCTCATTCGTACCTTGGGGGGGGGGGGGGGGGGGGGGGGGGGGGGGGGGGGGGGGGGGGGGGGGGGGGGGGGGGGGGGGGGGGGGGTGGGTACCTGCCCCCCCCCCCCCCCCTTTTTTTTTTCTCATTTGCCAATCCGCGCATGAGTCGGTCGTTGTGGATGTGATGTGCTAACCGGTACGCGGTAGATACTGGTTCTACGAGGGCGTTCCAGAGTCGTAGGCGAGGCTCGACGCGAGAAAGGGGAAGGGAGGAAGCGGCTGTGTTTGTGTTGTGTGTGTCGTGCGTGTGTTAGCCTTAAATCGATACCAATATCCGGCGCGGACGAGCCGGCGAGCCAGTGCCGTGTAATAGGGCGGTTCGCGATGGGATGTGTCCACTGCGCGCTGCATGTGCCACCCGTCTATGTCGGGGCGTTCAGGCGCGCGGATTTCCCTATATATACTTGGGCGTGACATTCTATATTTATGATACCTTTTGTTCTCTTCTATCACCCCTGTACCGTACTCCTGCACTCGATCGTAGGATACTTGCGTCCGGTTACTCCGCGTAAACATCATGGCTTTCTACGGCCCTCGCTGCCAAACACCGCACACCTCTGCTGGCAGTATTATCGTAGATCTCTTCTCACCCGCTGTCGTATCCGGACGGGAACAGCCCCACCAAGACTAGACATGAATTCGCAAACGTGCTCCCCTTAAGCTCACCCGACGCGGGGGCGGTAGGAACGGGATTGCGGACTGGCAATGCCTAATACAGACAATAGACACACTCTGGCACCATACGCTGAACAAGCTGCTGGCGAACCCTTCACGATAAGTAGGAGTAAAGCTAAGATCAACACTAGGCGCCCACGGCAGTTTGGTAGCTGCGTTAATCCTATATCCATGCCTTCGACGCCTAACCCTCATGCCGGTATGCGACTCTTCTCTCCTGTTAACCTAGCAGCTCGGGTCTAAAAAATAATGACGGCCCTCTACAGACGCCTATCGAACAGAATCGTCTTTCGACGACGCAAATAATCACCGGAATCGCTTCAAAATCCATGAAACGGTTCTTCAAGGCTTTCGAAGCCGTCATTGCTCTTTTGGTTCGGATTGACGTGACTCTGGGTCGGATAGATTTGGCGAAGCGCTGCTGTGTAAGTCTGGGAGCCGTCACTTTTCCTTTTAGACCCCGAGTTGCCTAGCCTGAAATTCCTGCACGAAGGATTCCGTGTTCAACGTCGTGGCTGGTTCCCGCCTCGGTATAACTGCCGGGATCGTGACTCGATCGTAGCAGACCTCTTCATCCTCAGCACTAAGCTCTGGGCCAACACCATCTCCTTCACAACGCCGACCACGAGGGGCGGCTCACCTTGTTATGGCAGTAAGCTTGAGAGCGAAGAAACTCGGCAACCGGGCGGCATGGCTTGCGCGCCCACAGCTGAAAAACTTCTCAAACCTCGCTCTCCGAGACCTATCCTGCTCTAATATCTCGCAATACTGCACGGATCTGCTTCGAGCTTTGGATTTGCCTTCGCGAATTCTCCGCCGTCCATCAGCTCTGCTCGCTAGTCACTTCTCAGGACCTGCCAAATCATCGGCTTTTCGAGTGGGCTTGACCCCTAATAAGTGATTGCCACCAGTTGACTGCCTGAGTAAATCGGCGCGCCCCCCCCTCACCCCCCCCCCCAACCCGCCAAACAAAGATACGGGGATCCGGATGAACGAGCGTACGGAGGACAACTGGTAGAGACATCCAGGATTCTTCCGTTGTGGATCCAAGGCGCGAGGGCAGTGCCCCGCGTCGATCAACCGCCCTAACCGGGACCACCCGGGCAAGGCGCGATCTGCGGGAATAACTACCTAGTAGATACGCAGGGAGCAGGGAAAGCTGGAAGATTGTAGTAATAAATACATGCCTACCTAGCCTTACAGCGAGTGGCCTGATGGGATCTGAAAACGAAACAAAGGGGCCGAAACATCCTCCCATGTATTTGCGTCGCGGAATTGAGAATGATAGGGTACCACTGTAGGTAGGTAGGCAGGCAGAAAGTCACGCCGGACATAGTTCCGTCGCAAACTCCCAGATCGCGATACATATGTGAGATGATATTCCAAGATATACACGGTGAGGATGAACTCGGGGAATTTAGACCTTGTGTAGATTCATGAACGGCAGTATCAAGTTATAGGCAAATACGGCCTAGTCTTTGCACTCGAACCGCTCTGCCCTCGAGTACTACGCTGCTGGGTTGAGCTTCCGCGCCCCTGCTAACTTGGGGCGGCAGAAAGATGCGCCGTAGGATTCAATCCGGATGTATTCAACATGCAGCATGCCTAGATTACCTCTATGAGAATTTAGCGGCTCTGTCAAATCAAGAGGCGCGAGCGAGGATGCAAAATCGGCGCGGCAGCTGGCAAAGACTGGGCTCTAGTAGATCGGCCCTACGTCGATCCACGAGTCCTAATACCCTACAGCCCGCCGGTAAGCAAGTAGAGGACGCCGAGACGGGTTAATTCCGTCATCCCTTATCCCTCCATCTCGACGTCATCGCCACCGCCCCCTTTCTTCTTGGTATCAATGCGGTGCCTCGTCCGCGTCGTGGCCTCCTCGATCCACTTCGCGTACGCGCCGTCGCCTTCCTTAAGCTTCGACTCCATGACGCCCTTCAGCACAGCTCCCGCGAAACCGACGAAGTTGTGCCGGCGCAGGGCGTTCTCGAACTGCCAGTCGCGGCGCTTGCGCTCCTCGCGGGCCAGCATGTCGGCATCGCCAATCTCGCGGGCGCGGATGCGCAGGTCGCGCACCATGGCCATGAGGTTGAAGCGGATCTCGGACAGGTCGTAGCGGGCGATGCGGCGCTGCAGGACCTCCATGACGCGGGCGGGGAAGTCCTCGGGCGCGCAGGCGCCGTGGCTGATGGGCGCCGGCTGCAGACCGTCGAGCTCGTACAGCTTCCCGTCGATGGGCGCGTAGGCAACGAAGTGGAAGGCGTCCTCGGGCTCGCCGCCTGAGCGCTGCGTCTCGTCGGCGAACGGGCTGCTCTTGGCGAAGCTGTTGTGCACGTCGCGGATCAGCTCGCTGTTGCTGAGCGCTTCGCCGCGAAACTCGGGCGGAAGCACCATGGTGAACTCCTTGAACTCGCGCAGCTTCTCGCCGATGTCGACCTCGCCCTCCTTGTTCATGAGCACCGACAGCAGCGCCTGGGTGCCGCAGGCGTTCTGTATCGTCTGGGCGGCGAAGAAGAGGCGCTCGGCCGCGTCCCGGTCGAAGTCGCCGTCGAGCGGCTTGTCGGTAGAGGTGTAGGGCGTGTCGGTCGGGTACTTGAAGAGGAAGATGACGCCGTAGACGGGGTAGAGCGAGGCAAGCGATTCGGGCTCTAGAGTTAAGAGCTCTTCAAACTGTACATCCTTGACGCCGAGATTGTCGAGAAGGTAGGTAAAGACGCCCTGTATCACACGCCCGTCAGCGGTCGCTCCCAGAGTATGCCGCCAATGGTAACTCGAGCATCAAACGAAGACTTCTCTTACGGCGTCCGACTCGACTATATAACAACAGTAGTTAGCATCGGCTATATTGCACGGGGCACGGCAGGAAACTCAACTCGTATTCCAGCCACCACTCATCTTTTCTTCTCTTCGACGTCTCGCGACCCACCCTAGATCACAAGCCACCCACAGTAGTGCTGTAAAAGAAGGTACTCGAGGTTAGTGGTTTGACGGCAGTTCTGGCGATGATCAGGTCGCAGAGTATGGAACCTCTAAGATGCAAGGCTTCTGGTCATTCGAGTGCACTTGCTGCCGGAGCTAGGTATGCAGGTCTTGGGTAGCTTCTGTAAATGTGAGTGATGTCAATGACCCTTAACGTTAGTGAGGTTTGAAGCCCCACACCTGGTGCACCAGTTGAGAGCGCCACAATTACCATGTCGGGCTTAACTTGGACTAAAGCTTCCTCATTTAGCCCGATATTTTAACGTGAAGTGTTGTACTACTCTATGGGTCATAGGCATATAAGCCCAATTTCAACTTACAACGCCCGCAACTAGACGTTATACACAGGTTCCTTTCAACCACGATCACTTCTAACTTAAGACCTTGCCTGCTACCTGCTACCATAGCCCTTACCTAGGTTAACAACCCGCCCGTACCGCTTAAATATCCTTCTTCACAGACCAGGCCTTGGGATAAGGGGGTAACAATTGACCACTGGCGGATGGTCCATCCGTACACCTAAGCGCAAAGGTTGTCACTATTAAAGGGGTTTGGCCGCTCTCGTATTGTAGGAGATTGAACTTCCAGCCCCCCGACGTCAATGCGAAGCAGGAGTGACGAGACGGCGAGTTTGTGCTTCAAACCTGTAGCTTAAGCGCGCAACACAACACGACTAGCATGATTCGCATTTTCCAAGGACCCCGCCCATTCTGAACTCGAAAGCAGGTCCGATAACAATTGCATCTATCAAAAGCGACGAAGAAGAGCGCCAGGGAATATGCACACACATCCTAAAGCACCGAGAGCGGCATATTGCTTCTATCCACAGATATGTTTGATACATCCCGTGAAGTTAGAAGCAAGCTGCTCAATTTTCCCTTCCCAGTATCTCCTCGCAGATGTTACCCACGTCCCTCTTGTCACCGTCGTAAATACTACGGTGGCCTCTTCGTCTAGGGAAATACCCGCGCATAGTGTTTACTCGAAAAGCCGACTCACACATTGCGTCCTGAGCTTCCATTCCTCTCGGAGTTCTGCTCAATGAGGCATTGAAATGACTCGAGGAGATCGGGCTCTATTCGAAAGGGCGTAAATCTCCTTATTATCTGCCGATCCGAGACGTGAAGAGCCATTGTTGATAGTGCTGTCGTTGTCGGCCAGGTCGATCGCATCCTTAGTGCCGGGAGCCGTATTCTTCCGCCTCAACATGAATCTACGGAGAAAATGAACCCATCTAGGAAGATGGCTGGCGGACATTCCCCATCGATAAACTTCCTTATCCTCGTAATTGGATGGCTTGATTTGTTCACCACTCAAGTAAACGACGGCCCATATCAAAGTGTTCAGGACTACATAAACCATCATCCCCCTGCAGCTGCGTCAACATAACCACGGTGATATCAGTTAGTTGGGAGATCCTTGTACTTACGCGATGAGGCCGTAGGCGACGCTGTAACTGAATGGCATGAACGCCAAAGTCACGAAAGACGGGACGGCATCACCAATGTATTGCCAGTTGATGTTGCAAACTTGGCGTATCATCAGACAGCCGACCTTTGAATTACGTCAGCAGTTTATCCGGAGAGATCAAACGGGATCAAATAGGGGACCGTTATTTACCAAGACCAAGGTCCCCCCAGTGGCCCAAGGGGGCACAGAAGCCAGGATTGGCGCGAAGAAGAGGGAAAGCAGAAAACAGACTCCAGTTGCTATGGCAGTAAGCCCGGTCCGACCACCCTCCGCAATGCCTGCACCGCTTTCGATGAAAGCAGTGACAGGCGAGCAACCAAAAAGGGACCCGATCGATATGCAGGCAGCGTCAGTGCAGTACGCTATAGTGGAACGAGGAAAATCCCCATCTTCTTCCACAACACCGCAGAACTTGGCCATCGAATATAGAGTCGCGGTGCAGTCAATGATATCGACGTATAGGAAGGTCATAAGTGCAAGCACGAATTTAGCCGCGGTCAATCCTTGAAGATCCCAGTCCTGAACGGCCAAGACCTTCTCGATTGGGTGAAACGCAATAACTTGACTGAAGAACTGGTATCTCGATTCGCCGTCCGGGGTATGAGGGAAGTAGGTGAAGGATGTGTTTCGGCTAGCAACTGTCAGTTAATTAAGTATCATATAGCTGGGAGAGTTCACTAACGGCCAAGAGAGGACGGATACGATTCCGATCCCAATCATGATGGCGCTCTTTACCTTGAAGGCCATTAAGAAGGCAATAAGAATGCCTCCAAGCGTGATTCCGATCCACATCTAGAGACACGAGATATGAGTAAAGACCGCGACAGACGCAACGTCAGTGGGATCTTACTGCAGGGTTCGCCATGATGTTGCTCTGGCATTCCCCTTTTTCATTAAGATACTCGGCAGGACATCCACCGATTGTCAATGGCGTAGCGTACCCACCAGTGATAGCTCCGACTCCAGCAGAATACGAAAGGCCAATTTCAGTGAGAAATAGCCCGATGCCGACGCCACATGCCGTCTTGATGGTAGCTGGAATCATGTTGATCATCCACTGACGCATTCCGGTCAAAGCCAAGAACATGAAAATGAAACCCTCGACGAATACGGCGGTCAAGGCAACCCTGTACGGGATGTGGCCAGTCCCGTGCCAACCGACGACCTGATAAGTAAAATAGGCGTTCAGGCCCA
The DNA here is from genome assembly GCA_004154925.1 of Monosporascus cannonballus. Lineage (NCBI taxonomy): Eukaryota > Fungi > Ascomycota > Sordariomycetes > Xylariales > Monosporascus > Monosporascus cannonballus. Next base: position 137,718 of record QJNS01000158.1, on the reverse strand, counting down.
TACCTGGTCTTTTTTGTCGTTAACCGGTTGTTGGCGGAAGTGGGATCAAAGAAAAGGTAAGGGGAGAAGAAATACAGATGTAACATACCCAAGAGCAACAGGAAGATTGGTAAGGAAACCGAACACAATGCTGGAGAAGCCGGCGAGAGCCGCAGTCGAGGTGATGAGATCTCGTTTTAACTCTACATCTCCCTGTCAGCTTTGCTTGTGCTGTGCACCTTTGATCCTCAGGAACAGGCGGTCACTCACGAACGAGACACAAGGCATACTCGCCATCGCCAATGCAGCCTTGATCATTCTTCGGATCAGGGCACACGCAAGTGCCTCCCGACTCGGAAAGGACGGCGGACTAGGGCAAAGGTATCAGCCAAGAGCCGGCGACATCAATATACAAGCAGTATCCTTACATTGACGGCAATGATATAGGCCATCGTGGCGAAGGTTGTTAAGCCGGCCCGGACTTCTCTAAGGAAAGTAGCTCCTCTGATTGATTTCGGCTGAGAGCTGTTAGCGGTGGTAGTCTCTGGATGATGTGGAAGCTCGTGAAGTTAAGCGAAGACATATAATGATTCGAGCGTGTAATATATCGGGAATGCCATCTAGTATCGATGTCTGGCAGGGGCTAGTTGGTGCATGGCTAGGGTTCGCAGCGAAGGGTAGCGGTGGTGATATATGTGGTAACATGTCCAGTTCTACTTACGTGACCAGACCCGTCTAGGCGGAACACTCGACCGAATGTGGATTCGTTGATGTAGTCATCGAACTTGGCGATATAGTCCAGTACCAACTGTATAGCATTGCCGATTCTCCCCATCTTGGCCTCCTCACCTGGAAATTCAGGCGGTAGCAGGGGAGTAGGAGACGAATGGGTTGGCGTAGCAGGTGGTGACAATGCACCACGAGTGTTTAAACGAGTTCCGATACCCAAGAGCCAGGGAAGGATATATCGGTGGACTTGAAGAAGAAATATCAATCCTCGCAGAACCGTGGACAATGATAGAGAGGGGTGATGACGAGAGGCGGAAAGTTGGCAAGAGGTGATGATAATATGTTGACTGGGCGAGGATGAAACTGCCGTGAGGCCGAGGACCGAAAGAGGCGAGGAGGGCGAAGTTGCTGGTGATTAGCCCACGAAGATAGATATAAATGTCGAGATGAAATGTAGGACGAAGTGTTCAGGTACCGATCCCGTAGGCCAGGTGTAATGGTCCTACGAGTTTTCAAGAATTGAGCAAGTGTTCCCAGTCAGGGCCGTTTCCAATGCGTTTAGAAACATGTAAATAAACCACAGGAAGGAACGAAATGGCCCCGGAAAGCCTGCAAGTCAGCCAGGCAACTTCAATATTTCGACATCGGGCAGCTTACCGGGTGGAAATAGGTAGGAGTAAGATGGAGGGAAGCGCCGTCCCGGCCAAATAGATGCCTGGGAGCTCAAACGGACGGGGGTGTGCCAGGTAGGCAGGTACGTACCCCAAATACCTAAACCAGTGCTTTCTGTCCTATGATTCAATCCGGGAACATTGAATAACCTGAACCTCTGACCGAGCGCGCTGGCTCGTGCTGAGGACCGCCGAGGACAAAGTTCAGCTTCAAGTTCAGATTAGCAGTCCAATCTGATATTAGCGTCGTGATGGTTACCCCTAGTCCTCACGCAGGTGAATGCTTATTGTAGTACGAACTGGAAGAGGGAACTTCGTCGTCCACAGCGAGTATCGAATGAGAGTGTGACTAATTGAGACGCTACCTTGTCCGCATTCAATCTGTTGACTCTGCGTCCATTGACTTTCTGGCACCAGAAACCGACGCTTTGCTGAACGTTATGTATTGGTAGAATGGATCTTCGTATTGTGTGCCAATCGTTATGCACTGAGGACAGGAGAAGGCCACCCTCTATGGATAACGGATGGATAACGGATGTGATTGCTGTCTTTGGAAATAGGAAGTGTGGTGACCGGATAGAAGACCTCCTTTTGTCCAAATATCACATGTCTACTGACAAGAAGAAGTCGGTCATGTCAATTGACAAAGGGCTATCACTTATGTTGACGATTTGCGAATCGTGTAAGAGAAGTATTGGGTTGGGAGGGTAATCTTCGCCTATAGTACTTACGCCCCATAGAGAGAGAGTAGAAGGATCTCTATATTTAATAGCTGTCATCTCCTTAAAAATATCTCTCTGAAGACAGGGATATGCGTTGTCCGAATGTCGTTGTCCATGAGCGGATGGTGGCTTCTCAGCTGCGAAGTGTCCAAATTACCTATGCCATTTGCCGGTCTCTACCAGAGGACAAGCTTTTCATCACATTATTCTTACGCCTTTATAAGTTGTCGTAGCCTCGGCTCGTCTGCATCTGCGTGTGTCAAGCCCCGCTCGGATGCAGCGTACCTACTTCTGCAGCGAATTGGTTCGAGTTCAGCTAGTCGATAAAGACGGGCAAGGAACTCAAACGCAAACATTTATGTTTCCTATGTCGCTAAGCTAGTTGGAACAGAGGTTCACGGGATGGTGCCATAAGTATGGCAAGTCAAGGATCAACGAGACGGGACGAGACATGCGACACACGGGAATGTTTTTTCAATTACCGAAATGCACCCGGCACACAGACCAATATTGGTGCCATTGCAGAAGCGGAGATAGCATAGCCTTAATGTCATCATATATATCGTCTGTGGAAGTGATACTGTGGTTCATGTGTTCGACTATGCGAAATGCCCCCGTTTTTCCTCCGCTGGAAAGTCTACATTGTTTACTGCTAGATATTAATATCGTACTTTTCAGTTCTGCTATGTACGATACTTACCGTGCAACTGAATCTTTCCCTAGATAACAGCTTTTCTACACTCTCATCATAAACAGAGCGAGAATATTTGGGATTTTATTCCCTACTGAAAGGTTGGTACTCGGACATGACTCCTGGCAACAACCACGTGGGAATAGGGGTAAGGCTGCCAAACGTATCACTGGTTGTCTTCCATAGAACTATACTTTGCACTCTGTTTATGAACATCAATCTAATATTAAAGCATTATTTTCGGACTGTCAAGACTATGCTTCCAAACAAATTTAATACAATCCTTTTTATTACCTCTCCAAGCCTTCGTTTAAAGGCAATTATGCTTGGGAAGATAACCCTAATCGCCATTAAATTGTCTACTCATCATCTAGTAAGTTCCCAAGGTTAAACAGCCACTGAGGTCTACGTGCTTCCTTTAACCGCCTTTTGGCCTTGGCCAATTTCTTGCGTTCTCGACGCTGAGCCTTCTCCTCTGGCGTTTTCTCTTGCCGAGGTTTTTTAACATTCTTCCTCGTCTCCGTTTTGGGTGGGACCTGTGCTTTTATATGCTCCTCGAAGAAAAACAAGAGAGATGGTTGGTCCTCATCCGGACGACGCCACGCCTTCGCGATTGCCTTGATGGAGGACAGTGTTGCTTGTGTAGATAGCGTCGGCTTGGACTTGGGCTTGTCGTCGCGGTAGTTCCAGTCCCGCACGGCAGCCATCAACAAAGCATGCAAAGCGAATCGCGCATCGTTGCCAGCAATATGCAGGTCCTGCCATGGGAGCTTTAGGGCGTCAAGAAGTTTCGCCAGCGAGTATCGATAGTATGTCTGCAGTGGAAACTGAACAACTTTCAAGACGTCGAGATGGTACAACGGGCGTACACTGAGGTGGAGCTGCTCCAGATATATGCAGTCGGCCGTGTCGCCTCCGTATGTAACAAGTACATAGGTCCGATTTTTGATCAGCCTTTGCAAATAGCTCTTTACGTGTTCGGCTCTGATCGGTCTTGTCTCGCCGAAGAGAAACTTACTAGATCGGTGACTGAGGTAGTCGGACTGCCCAACGTGAAGCTGGTGCGATTTGATAAGATCCTGCGCATTTCGAAGTGCAGCCCCTGTTTTTGCAGCATCTAAGATAGTGGTCATATAGGACTGCAAGAGTCGTGTATCTAGAATTGATATGCCAACTAGACATCGACCATTGCTGAGGTATTTAAAATCACTCGTGCCATCGACATCGATTGAAATAAATAAAATATCTCTGAACGAGGAGTCAGGCAGCGGTGGCCCTAGTCGTGTTTGAAAGGGGTTCTCGCCTAGGCCAAGAAGATGTCGAAAGACTAAAAGCTCTTCTCGAAGCAAACCTGTGTGTTTCGGAGCGCCGCATGACGGTTTCTTTGCAACCTTGGACAGCATCAGGGATTACTTCGCCAGTGAGATGATAGAATTCGATTTTACATGTGTCGTATTGGGCGCTCTGGATGACTTTAAATGCTTAGAAGCAGCCGTTTATGGATAGAGATTTCAGGTATAGATTTATCGGGACCCAACACCATTTGATGTGGGCAGGAATGTGGTTGGGTACGTCGATTCCACCAGAGAGAGGCAAGATAATTGCGAGCGAAACCCTCTGACTGCAAGGTTTTGGCACCTCGAAGTTTGTTTAATGGGCAGTGACAAGTTACCGTGATGACTCATGAGCCTCCTGAGGATAGCATGTTAGGAAGTTCCTACTGCGATGGGACGGACCAACTCGGTTGATTGCCCTGGTAATCACCCCGTCGATGCAACACTCCTTGTTTGTGCAACACGATTTGCAGTTGCTTTGAGGTCGAGTCAACGGAGAAACCAAAGGCTCAGCCATGTCAATGGTATCTGACCGTACTAATGGCAAAAAGGTACCATTATGATATGGGTGAGCTTAGGGGGAACACTACTCTAAACTGCCAATGCCGCCAAAGTCAGCTCCCGTTTTTATACTCTGGGGGCCGAAACTTACTTGCTACAACATTAAACTTGCTTAGCTTATACCTAGGTAACACTAGCTAAGGCGTACGCTAACCCTATTTGAAATTTTTAGCCCGCTGTAGGCGCCGCTCTGCAACAGGTGTGGATGCGACAGCCCCACCAATTGTATCTATGAAGCCTAGACCTTCCCACACCCACACTGCTCCCACTAGAGTAGCAACCCAGATCAACAGCAACAGGAACAATTGAGGACGTTTCTTCACAATAATGCTTATAAGCAACTTAAGTTTCACGCCTTTAGTTTGGCTTAACTTAGCTTGACAGAGTGTCTGTTTCGCTTGGCTTAAAGCTAAGCTTAATAGTTTAGACTGTCTGCAGCGCAAGAGTTTCAAGCCGGCCCTGTGGGCCAAGCGTCAATTCAGCAGTATATAAGGCAAGTCGCATCCCCGAAACTCCTGTCCCGCTCCTTCTCCTTCTTCTCCTTCCGCTTCCCCTTCTTGCCCTCAGCACTCTGGCCATCCGGCCGAAGATTAACCCAAGATGCAGAGGGACATCAACTCTAATTAGGCCAAAAATTCCATCAGCCAGTATAGTCTAGTGGGTGTAAAACAAGAGTATCTTGTTCAGTTGGCCGTTAACGAACTACTAGCCCTACGCAGGCCGGCAGGGTTTCGTTAGGGGACGTCAGGGCCATCAACATCAAATGTGAACGTGTTCAAGGTGCTCCATCGAAGGATGCTCTCATTAGGCATACTGGAGACTTGGGCCCACGAGGATGACTTGACTGGCTGGTGGACGTATACGACCATAGCCTCAGGGAAACACTGGATCCCGTCAGATCTCCGCAAGTTAAGCCTGTGAGCGCTGGATTAGTAGTTGGGTCGGTGACGACCAGCGAATCCCCGGTGTTGTATGCCCCTCTTTTTTTGGTGCTGCGACATATGCATACCTATCTATCCGCTTTGTCGTGAGGACGTCTCGCCAGTTCAAGGTTCGAACCCTGAACAAGCCACTTTTTTTTCTCTATCTTTCCGGCTTTATCAACTGAGCGACGTCGTGGATATACCCAAAGAGAAGGTCCGAAAGAAACCGTCTTATATTCTAGTTCCTTGGGCTTTGATAAGGAACATCATACCAGACACATCTTGAAAATCACGGCTGAAGACCATGTATATTTTGGCCGCCAGATGGTCACCACATTCGCCGGGTCGTATCCAGTGTACCAGAGGGGCTGGGGATCCATACTCGTAGAAGGAAGTTTTATCTGCAAGCATATATGATTGCTCCTCGTATGACAATGATAGTGTCGCAGATGACTTGCGCAAGTTATGTATGATGCTGCGTAGGACTCAGTCTATTTCTCGTTCAAGTATAATTACAAACGTTCCTCCTGTGCTGCAGTAGCTTCTCCTGGGGGACAAAAGCGAAAAGAAAAAGGGCTGTTTTCTGTCAAACTGGGGGTTTGCCATGTTGAGCGATTGCTAGGCCGACTGCAGAGTGAAGCAAACATGGACGAGCTTTCTGCCAGAGCTTGGTGTTCCCGGGTCCCCAAGTGATGTCCCGGGATGCGCCAGCCGCCGCGATCTAGTCTACCCGACAAATCACTTAAAATGTAGAGAAGGAGATAAGGCTTTCGGCTGTCTCATGGTAATACACAGAGGGGTGCATCTAGAGGCAAACATGGAAGGGGAACTCGGCTGGACAGGGCTTGAGACAGGTGAGTATGTAATCTGTTATAATTAAGATTGGAGAGTTACTATAGCCCCGTAGCACGTAACTCAGCTACCAATGCATCGATTGTGTTACCCCGATCCGGCCGACTTTCATCCCTGGAATCCATGGTTTGACAGTCGATTTTTTTTTCCTGTGTAGCCAAGGCCATAGCTTGAAGTAAAGAAGCCAACCGAGTTGACATGTGGTATGAGTAAATGTCGCGATCTGGCTCCTCGATTTGTTCATAACTGAAAGACGCATGGGGCTGGTTGTGAACTGGATTGGCTGGGCTGCTTATTATGTTCTATCAACCGTGAACAGGTTCATAAACGAGCAGCAAAGTGTGGTAATGTAATAAGCCAGTCCCTCCTCACCGGCTGGTCGGGTCGAGTTGACTAAGGTGAGGAGTATGTATCAATGCATGAGTGACGGATGTCTAGCGCACACATAACCTCTTGGAATCGTTCTACAGAGGTGGAGTTATTGTAATTAATCCATGTTGAACCGTGGCCTATGTAGCCAGATAAATGCAGAGGTATGATTGGGATGCTTTGTCGTCAAATCAAAGAAAGGGGAGGGAGTATAGTAAGATCGAGTGTTAGTTACGGTTGAAGACCAAAGTCTAGAGCACCGTACAAAGATGGATCTTAAGTATATTCGAGGTGTATCATAGGGATCTGGTCCTAGTATGAATATCAAGTAACTTGATATGTACGCGGTATACGGGATATGGGTATATATGCACGCCTACAATGTATATGGCGCATGTGGTATCTGTGGAGAAAGAGTCATCGGGAAGGTGCGTGGTCTGCCCATTTCAACGCACACCTGCAAGTGAACCTGCATCTGCACTTGCAGCATCCCTACAAGGGTCAACTTAAAGGCCGCATCAATTTTGGATTGGTATCACATCTGTCTCACCTTGAGCTTTTGATCTCGTCGTTATCATCATCACCTCTTACTTGCTTTCTCACCTCCCCCTTCTTAGAGATGTACCACCACTCTTACTTACGATTTCCTCTTGCATACTTACTCATCCCTTCAGATACCTTGAACTACCCAAATTGGCCCACGATCTCCTTGTCATGAGATCCTGCCTCCCACGATCACCCCAGGTCATCAAGGCAACCTAGGGTCAACCATCTAAACCAGCCCACCTACCTCGCTCTGGTTTTGCCTCTACCGTCACATTCATACACCATCACATCTCCTAAGGAGTCACGGCGCGTTCGAGTATTTTCGGGTGTTCGACAACTATTCATGTTGAAGTATGACCTGATATAACTGGTTTTCCTTGAGTCCCGCGACTTTTGTTCCCACTTCAAGCCGCTATCACCTCACTGGTCGATTTTTCTATATCTACTTGTTCTGAACTGTCAGACCACAATCATATATTCTACTTGGATTAATACGGCACTGAGAAGTTCGGCAATATGTTTGACGTACTATGGACTGATCCCAACAGGGAGCTGCTTAAAGATAAAATAAGCAAGAGGGAGCAAGAGGGCAGAAACAAGGGGAAAGTCACAAAAAGATCTCAGAACAATCGCCGATCTCTATCGACCCATAGCTCATCCTCGAGTGATCGTGGCCTCGGGCTCTTCACGAAGGCCAGAAAGACACTGACGATACCGTCTAAGCCAAAGAATCCCACAACTTCGCCAGACCTATCTACCGAGGAAGTCCCTAGAGCCAGACGGACTTCAGCTCATGGCGTGAAGTCTCTACTTTCCCACCCGGACGGTTCTGAGGTCACCGTGAAGCCCGTCACAGGGTCTTTACTACCCGTACAGCCTCACGATTTCAGTGATGCCGCCTCTGGCGCATCATCTCGGGGTAAGTACCCAGGCCGCTGTAACCCCGATATATCGTAGCTAACAATCAGTCTTCATAGACTCGGTGTTGTCTAGGGGCGCCGCCCACCAGTCTGCTGTTGCAACGGGCACTTGGGCTGACGAAATAACTGAGGGGGACTCACCTGTCACCACCAAGTCGGAATATCTGTTTCAGTCCCTTGGGCCGTCCTCTTTCATTACTAAGGCTACCGAAGTTACCGTCTCGCCTCGAGTTCCAGATACAGACCTTGATCAGCTGATCTCCGAGATCAATATCTCGGCTGGGGTTACCAAGTCGGCTACTCCGCCAACATTAGGATCTGGGGACGGGTCGGCCAGCCGTGATAGCGCAGTATACCACAGTACTGACAGCCTTGTTAGGACTCCCATGACTATCGAAGGTACTGAGTTCCTCATGCCTCCGTCTCACTTTCCTCAGACCCCTTCGTCTACTAAAACCCGAAACAACCATATCGCACACTTGCCAGATTGGAATGTCGATGATAGTGCGGCCAATTCAGACGCTTGGAAACCGCCGCACGAGTGGGGTTGTACCCCAACCAAGCGAGCACGATCAGCATCACCCGAAGACCGGCAGCAGATCTCATCAGCAAGTCTAGAGATTGACCATTACATGTCTCCCGGTATCGTGACACTGCAGCGTGAGGTTCGCATGATGGAGATGGCGAGTCCGGAGATTATTCTAGCCAATATGGAAGCGGGCATGGATGTTGCGTCAGACCATGCATCAGACACTATGATTTATCAGCAACATGAGATGGAAAAGAAGCGTTGGGTGTTCTGGGCTCTCCATTACATTGGCGGCTATGCTGAGTTTGAGACCCTGCACAGGTACTCTTATCATGCAAGCTCATCACGTGCTCCTCGGATTCTCGCGCTCTACGAGACTCCAGGTAAGCTTGTTATCAACTAAGTATACTCGAGAGATTTTCTTACACTGGTATTAGCTTCAGCTTCATTCCTCGCGGCACTCTATCCAGGGGTGGCACTATCACATCTTTCCCCGACCCCTATATCTCCGGAATTCTTTCCAAACGTTCAGCCGATCCTTGTACCCACCATCTCCACGTCGGCTGCTTTCCGGGCCCTACCACCGCAATTCTATTCGACTATCACTTGTATGTCAATGCCAGCACTATTTCCGTCAACCGAAATCCCACCCTTCTTGCGCCGCATCCACCGTTGTCTGGCACCTGGCGGAGCTCTACACCTAACCGTCATTGACCCTCAACCCGTCTCTTCCTCGACGGGACCAATATTGAGGCAGTGGCTTTTCGAGAAGTTATTGATAAACCTCGAGAGAGAATTTCGCACGACTTACCCTAGTGGCACGTTCCCAGACTGGCTGGAAATTGGAAGGCTGCGTGGGGAGGGAAGTACCATCACCACTCTTTCAGCACCAGTTGTGGGTAAGCGCATTACTTCTCCAGGTAAAGCCAAGGATGCGTCAACGGTGAAGGCAGAACTCCGTTTTGAGGCAGTCAAAAAGTTGTGGCAGGAAGTCTGGGGCCGCTTCGTCCGTGCCGATCGATGGTGGTGGGACGAGGAAGACATTATGCAGGAATGCAAGGAATACGGAACCACATGGGAATATTCCCATATCGTCGCGGCAAAGGGAGATTAACAACGACCCCGGGGAAGGCCTTGGTGGATGGGCCAGGTTGAGGGTCTCTTACCTGCACCAAGAGAAGAACAAGACAATAGACCGTGGTTTGGATCAGTCACGGAGGCTCTTGCAATTTCACAAGTACTGTATAATGATTGACAGTAAACTCGGGAGTATTGTACATTGTACACTACTTAGTGTCGCTGGTAATGAGGAATGGATACGTGCTAGGATGTACTTGAAGAGTTGCTATAATTCTGTTAGGACACAGTCCGTTATAGCGGAAGGCCCGGAGTTTTCCGGGAGAGAGATACCCTGCTAGCATAGTTCCATAAATCCACGTAATAATACGCTCTGTGTAATGTCAAAATCTTTGCACCTAAAGTACTTCGTCTGGCTCTTCTTGCCTGAACCGACACCTCAGATACCCAGTACAGAGGCTGGTCTATGAGTTGTGGTTCGGACTGGATACCTCAGGTACAGGGGTCGATGCTCGGGGAATCCTAGCCACTGCACGTCTTGGTTTCTCTAGTCGAAGGTTGGAAGTACCTGCATATGCCATTCTCCTTATTCTCAAGCAGTAGTCGGGTGCTATCGCTGCCGTTGGTCGAGATGCTCCCCCTGTTACGAATTATTCAGGCTAGGGTTTGCACTACCCACCCACCCACGCTAAAATTTCCTACCACGGGTATCCGTGGGTGGGTAAAAATTTACGTGGGTGGGTTAACAGGGGTGCGTGGGTAAAATGAAATTACTCACGGACTAACCACTCGTAAGTATCCAAAGTGCAAAATTGTGACGGCTAGGAGGTTTAACCAACTATTAAACCTTAGTCGTACGGGTTTATGTTCGCAGGAGTATCGTAGGAATCTAAATAATAGATTCAGTAACGTATTACGTCTCGTAATACCAAGAGTGCCTTAGGTAACGATATTATATTACAAACCGAAATTATTTAAATTATAAAAATAATAAGCGTATTATACTTAGTTTTTTTAATCCTGTTAAGCCTAGCTTTATGAGCTTTACGATTAATTCTGTCAAACCTGGCTTTATAGGTTTTACGATCGATCTTATCGAGCCTGGCTTTATGGGCTTCACAATCGATCCTGTCGAACCATTACGTAATTCGATTTATATAGCTTAGTCATTTTCTTGTTACGACCGTTTCTCGAGGCCGCAACCTATTAGGTCATAATACGATTTTTTTTTCACAATTTTCGTCTCGAATTTTTTTTTATAAATCTTCTCTTACCATTATATCGGGTCGTATTAAAAAACCAATTAATAAAAAAAACGAAAAAACGAAATAACTTGCTTAAACTTATCATTTTTCGAACCGTAAACATGCCTGTATATTTGTATTGTGCTCGTCGTGGATTATCATTTTGTCGTATATTTTTGTCGGATTTTTTTCGGTACGAAAAATATATGGCGTAGAATTAAAATTTTTGCGAAGTTAACGGTCTTTTCATTTTTCAACTTGAAAAACTCGTTTTCAATTATTTTAAGGTTAAAACGAAACTTAAAAAGGCTGAAAAAAAGGCGGAATAGGCGTAGGCCAAGGTTCGCCGGCTTCGAAAACAAAAGAAATTATAGGCCGATTATATAATACGTATGTTATTCCGCGGGCTCCGGTCCCTGGAAAAGTTGGATAAGTTAAAACGTTAGGAAAAACAGGCCGAATTAAAGGCCGTTAAGATTACATCGATAAAGGCCGTATCTTTTTTCGACTAATTTAACCTTACATTTACCGATTGGTCGTTTATTAATTGGGGAACTTTTAACCTCGTTAATTTCGGCATTGCTAATAAAATTTTTTTAATAGGCGTTAGGCGCCAATAAGATTTTTGGCAGGTTTCTAGATATTTTCGAAATCCGAATACTTTTTCCACTTAATCAGGTATTAGGTAAATCCGTCTTATTTTTGCATATCGAAAATTTTCTCAATTTCATATGTCTATTCGTCTTTTACTTTCATATCGTCTTATACTATATATATTTTAATTATATCTATTATTAACTTAAGTAAAAAAATATATAAAATTAAATAAAATTTAAATTTTGGTAAAAGTTCTAATTAATAATTATTTTTTAAGATTTCTTTAACGATTTTATATGGATCGATATATTTAAAATCGAAATTGTTATTAAGTTGTTTTATTTAAATATTTTTTGTAATAAAAAAACTATTTTCTCTTTTTCGAAAATTAGTTTTTTTAACTTTGTTGTCGTAATACTTACTTATTTAATTTTATACAAATTCTAATTTTATCTTTATTTCTTAATATAATTATCGTAATTAGTTTAACGTAAAAATTGCTTTAATATTAATTAAATCTTTATCGCGTACTTTTTTATAAATTTTTAAAATAAAACCAAAATTTGTATTTATAAGTATTATTTTAAAATTTTCGTAATAACTAGTATTATAAGCCAATTATGCGATTCGCAATTTTGTAACTTACTTATTTTATTCGTAATTTATATAATATCGTAAATAAATGTTTAAAATTTAATTTATTCGTTTTATTTATTTATTTATTTAAGGTTTTGATACGTTAAATAATTTGTAATTAAGGTCGATTTACGCTATAAGGCTTTGTCAAAACTTAAATGCAAATATTAATCCTTTATTTAAAATAATTTCTGTTAGTAATTCGCATACGCTGAAACTAATTTTAAAGAAAATATATATTATTTGTTCGGCGTTTATATTTTCTTAATATTGTAAAAAAATAAAAAAATTTTGTAAAACGGTTGACGATTACCAAAATGCTATCGTAATATATTTCTATAAATATATTTTCTAATATAAAAAGTTTGATAAAAAAGTTGAATATAATTAAATATTATATTTGCTTTGTAACTGATAATAGTTGTAATTTTTCGTATAGCTTATGTCGTCGAATCTTTATTCTGGCGTAAATATTATATTATCGTATGATTTTCTGTATCGTTAATTTTATTTTAAAAAAAGAATATATGCTTTAAAATCGTTTTAGGGTTTTATGGATCTCTAAATGTCTATGTAACTAGTATTCGTATATTTTTCGTACTAGATCCTTGTAGTATTTTTCTAGAATTTGTATTTTGTTTATTCTTTGGTTTTTTAAGAGATTATCGTTGTATTACTAGATTTTTTTAGTACATATCGAAAGGTACTGCTCGAATTGTCGTAATTTATTACGGGCGTAAATATTTTTTATAGTAGTATCGAAAATTATTTAACTAATTTTAACTAATTTCTTTTCGAAGTTTGATTGTTTATTTAAAGCGTCCGCTTTGTTATTTTCTAAGCCTTTCTTATAAATAATAACAAAGTTAAAGTTCGCCAATTTTTTCGCGTAACGAAATTATCGTCCGTTAAATTTTCTGGTTATAGTAAATTGGATAAGATTTTGATAATCCGTATAAACCTTGATTTAGTGCAAGCTTTTCTTTAGAAAATGCCGAAACTTTTGAAATGCCATAATAATGGCCATAAATTTTTATTTGAAATGCTCTTATTAAGCTTAGTTTTTTTTAATTTATACGAATAGAATATAATAGAATATAATTTATTTTAATTATTTTATTATTCAATTATTACGTTTAACGCGTAATTCGAAATATCGATTTCTAATTTAACGTGGCAGTTTAAATCGTACATAATTAATATTAGCTCGCTGGTAATCGTATTCTTAATATTCTAAAACGTTTTTTTCGTTTTGGACGTTTATTTAAACTTTTTCTTCTTTGTAAGATTTATTAAGGGTATAGTTATTTTGTTAAGTTTCGAATAAACTTTTTATAGTAATTGGCGAATCCAAAATATATTTATACCTTTTTGATTATCGTTAGCGTTTGCCATTTTATAATTGCAGTAATTTTCTTAAAATCCATTCTGATATATTCTGAAGTAATAATATGTCCCAGATATTTTATTTTTTATGCGTAAAATAATTTTTTTTGCGTTAATAAGTAACTTTGTATTTTATACAGCTTAAAAAACTTTGTAAACGTATTTTGTATGCGTTTTTTCCGTTTTTAAGAAAATAAAAATATCGTTAAAATAGCAAATAACGAAAATATCGAGGTATTTTCGTAGCATATAGTTAATTATCCGTTGGAAAGTTGCTAGTACGTTCGTAAGTTCTATTAGTATAATCAAATACTTAAACAGTCCGTATTTCGTTTTAAAGGTTATTTTCTATTTGTATTTTTTAAAATTTTAATAAGGTTATATTTATTTTTAAAATCGAATACTATAAACTATTTAGCTTTATAAAATCGGTCGTTTATTTCTATAATCAGAGATAATAATATTCGATCTTTAATAATAATGTTATTTAGTTATTAATAATTAATTATAAGTCGTAATATTTCGTTTTTCTTTAATACGAAAAACTTAAAGTATTCTACTGGTAACTTCGAAAGTCGAATCCATCCTTTTTATAGCCGATTTTCCAGGTATGTTCTAAAAGTACGTAATTTATTTTCGCTAAGATTGTAAATGGGGTAAAACTTTATAAAAGATCTTTCCTTAAGGATTATCTTATGATTTTATTTGTTATGTTTTAGTAATTTCGTATTAAGTTTTTTTTAAAAAAGCTATTCGTATCTAAGGAATTATAGTAATATATTAGTTAGATTTTCTGGTTTTTAAGGCTGCTATTATTTTAAATCGTTATTTAGTTGCTTTAATTTCGTTTTAATAATAATAACGATACGTCGTATTTTTTTGATACCTATTCTTTTTTTGTATTTTGTCCTTTTGGGTGGTAAGGTTTCTATCGTATCTTTATGCTTGCATTCGTCGCCATTATCGATTAAGTATTAAGATCTTAATTTTTTTGTTTGCTGATAAAATATAAGATAAACCTTACCTAACTAATCCTTTTATTAATTAAGATTTTCTGCTGGCGTATTTATAATAATCTTAAAAATTATATCGTAATTTCTAAGTAAAACGATATCGAAATCAATTATTTGATATCGTTCTTAGATAAAAATCTCGAAGTAATTAATTTCGCGTATGATTTTTTCGTTATTGTAAACGAATTCCTAATCTTCGGTATTTGTTATTATATAAGGTTTTAATTTATATCTCTATAACAATCTAAACTTATTAACCATATCTGGTGTAATGTAATTTCCGCCCAGAGCTCTATAATCTATTATTACGGTATACTAGTACGTTCCGATTTATATATCCAAAATAATAGAGTTATTAACGGCTTTTATCGTCGCGTTTAAAGCCTTTTTCGGAAGTTCTTTCTGATTTTTCTATGTTTCGTTATTTGTGGTTTTTTTATAAGTAACTTTTTTTTAATTCTTATTCGAATTTGTCAAGCCTTATTTGTATTTTTGTATTTAACGCGTTAAGCTGCTATATTTATTATTATTGTCGGCGTACTTGTCTTTTAATTCATATTAATTGCTTTTAATTTTGCTATAATTCCTTTCTTTATTGAATAAATTGTTTTCTTATATTTGCGATTATATTCTATTATACGTTATTTTAATTATCGTTTTAAAGCTTTCTTATAAATTACCGTATTATTTTCTTAATAACCTTTTTTTGTAAGGGTTTATAATAAATATTAACTAAATATAAAAATTTATAATAATTTTCTAGTAATACTTTTTTACTATATGCTAAATCAATTTTTTTCGTTTGATGATTATATTATTAGAAATAACAAAAGGGGTTTTTCTATAGGTATTATTTTTTTTCGAGCTAATTTTTTATTTCGGCTAATTATTAAATATTTTCTAAAGTTATAAATCGAAAATATCGATACTATTATTTATCGTTCTTATTAATTTTTTTATATTAATGCCAGTAATTTAAGATACGCGTACGTATAATTTGTTTTAAGGGCGTAGCCTAGTAAAATTAAAAGAATTCGGATTTATCGTATTTTGAAAAAGAGGATAATAATACGATAAGTTCGAACAGCAATTATTATATGCATTACGGTTTAAAAATAGCAAATAGGTCCTAATTAGGACCAAAATAATATTAATAATAAGCTATAGCAAAAATAACAATATATATATATATTTATAACAAAATATTTTATTATTAAGTTATTACGGATTTTTTTAAAAAAAGTAAATATATTAAACGAAGCCGTTTTTACGTAATTACAACTCAGGCCTTGCTAACTCGTTACGGGGATTTGGGATTTGATTGGTTAATATTTAGCGTTGTGGAGCGGTACTTGAGTGACTTTGAAGAAATTGGAAAAACGAGCCAGGGAGGCCTGAGCTAGCTGAAGTAACTATAGATGTTATGGCTGCACCATACCATCACGCCAGCAGGGCAAAAGATCGGTGGAAGGATCGCAATTGTGGCAGTCATCCTAGTGCTTACAGCTGCATATATACTGGAGCTCTTACGAGTGACCAGGTCGTAACAATAGATACCTATTTTAAAACTTAAGCATTTATCAAATAAACACAATATAAATTATATATTACGAAAATAAAAAATTTACGTAATTTAAGATTATATCTTGTTATATGCTTTTTTAAATATTAATTTCCAAATTAAAACGTGTAATTGTTATACTTAAATCGAATTATGATTTCTATAAAATTAACCGTAATATAATACCATATTAATTTATATGTTAATAACGTACTTAAAACGTTTAAATGTTATACTTTAGCCTAACTATTAATAGCAAAAATAATGCCGTACTAATCGGCATATTATTTTTTTGAAATTATTTTTTAAAGGCTGAAATAATTCGAAATTATTAGTATTAATGCTGGCAGAAAATAAATAATAAATTTTATTCGGGTATTGGCTTAGTAATTATTTTAGCTGGCCTTTATATATAATCTCGAGGCTGCGTAACTTTTTCGTTCGTTTAACAAAATACGTCTTATTTTATTACTGTTTTGCTTTTTTTAACTGCTTTTCTCGGATTCGGGTTTATTAAATCTTTCGTTCTTGTTTTTGTTATATACGAATTTTCGCGGTTTTTACGGATAAATAAAACCTGGGGATAAGGCCGCCGTATCTGGAAAAACTTAACGAATCGACCGGTTCTATTATTCTAGTTATATAGTAAACAAGTTTTATATCTTTTATTATTAAAGTAACGCATTTACCGTAAATATAGCGTAAATTAACAATAATTAACGATTAATACGTAATATAATATATATATTACTAATGCAAATATATTAGTAAAAATGTAATAAAAATATCTGTAATTATTTTTTATAAAAATTTAATAATTAATCGCTGGAATCGGAAATCCGTTCCACCGAATAAACCTTAAGTAATTTCGCGTATAAAACGTTAAAATAAGGCCTTTGGTATTAAAAGGCTAAAATCTTTTTAATATTTACGAATTTTTCGAAACGCTACGGCTTACTAAAAAATTATTTAAAAAATTAATTAATAAGGTCTAAAATACTTATTACCGGGCTTCCATCGTCTGGGTCTTTTAATTGTACCGGTTATATCCGCAAAGATTTTTTTGACTGTCGGCTTAACTTTGTCTTTGCCTTTAGTCGTATTTTTGTCTTTAGGTAGATCTTTATCTTCGACGTCTTTGGTCTACGAAATTACGCGCGGTTCTAAATTAAGATTAGTATATCGATTAATACGCAAATTAATACGTTAATTAATACAAGTATTAACTTACGAGTTTTTACGCGCGCTATAACGAAAGAATTATTTGTCGTATTTAAAAAGTATTATCAAAATCGAAATTAATTAAAATTAATAAGGAGGTATAATTACACCAAAATACAATCGCGCAAAAATTTGCAGTATGTTGTATATAGTGTAGACAAAACGAGGTGATAGTATTACGATATTTTAGATAACCCATTTATAAACTCATTTTTTAAAGATTATTATTTTAATATAACAAATTTTATATACGCCTATAATTAAAAATATTTATTAAATAATACTTGAAAATTTAAAAACCCAAATTTAAAATACGCTTAATATTATAAAGTAAACAAATTATTAATAAATTAAAATAAAAACTTATTTGAACTATATTTAATAAAATAAATTATATAAAGAAGATTTTATAAAGAAAGTATTATTTAACTAAAGTTATAAATCCGAATATATTATAACGAATTAAACTAAACTATTTTTATTACTTAATAATGTATAAATTAATTAGCAGTACGCCTATTTCTTTTTGGTGTACGTTTTTGAACGGATTGTATTAGCTAGCTGAGAAGTGTAGAGCGCTCTCTATATACGAAAAGGTCTCATACTAATCGGCTCATATATGTTCCGTGGCTTAGCTACTTAGAGTTGTACGCGTGCGATAGCATCTACAACTTAGCTGAATACAAGAACATAACTAATGTCCCCTATATCTAATAGATTGCGATAACTTTTTAGAATTTCTAGAAAATTTCTTTTTCCGTATCTTTGCCGATCCAGTTATAGCGTTTTCAATTTTCGTCTGCTTCCTAGCGCCTAAATTAACTAAAGGCGTTAATTGGCCAGGTTCCTGTTATACGATAATATTATAGTAGATTTATTATTTTAATAAAAAATTAGCTATATTTGGCGTTATTCCGCTATCGATTTGAAATATAGCCGTTTAAGAAACGAGTTGGGAATTATTGATTTCGTTAATAGTGAAAAGTGAAATAGATAACGTTTAAATCTTATTTTTTTCGAAAATTTCGTATAGAAAGTTTTTTCGATTTTTTTTTGCCGACGTTTCGCAGTTTGGACAAGTTCGTTGCTTTCAGTATAGTCGTACCAAATATTAAGCAGTAGATCTTTTCGCGCATTTCGCAGATAAGATACGATAAAAAAGCTAATTCTAAATAAAAAGTATTTTAATTCTAAACGATTATGCGAATAAATTAATTTAACTCAAAATTACGTTCGTTTTATTAATACGATAATAATCTAAATATAAAAGTAATTATGGACGAATACGGCTAGCTTAGAGAAAAATATTTCTATTTTACGTCAAAATAAAAAATATTTAGTTAAATGGTAAGCCTACGTTTTAATTAACGTATTAATCTCTATATTAAAAACTTATATAATTTACGTATTTCTAGATAATAGTCGACGATTTGTTCCTAAGATTAACTGTTATCGAGATTTAATAAGTTCGAAAAAATACGTTATTAAATATTAGTAAAGGTATTACTGAAAAAAAATAATACGAAAAAATAAATACCTTTTAAGAAGTTTTAATATTTTCGATTATAATTTTCCATAGGCTTCGATTAATACGCTATTAGCAAAATAGCTTCGTTACGTTATTTCTATATTTTTCGTAATAAAACTTATAACTATATTTAAAATAACGAATTATTTTATCGGGAAAAAAATGGTTTGCAAATAATTAGTCTAAAAACGATTTTTATTTATCGTAATAAACTTCTGTTTTCGAATCGAACAAAGAATATAAAAATATAACAAAAATAAGATAATATTTGTTAATTTTAAAAGGTGTGTTAATATAAATCTGAAAAAGTTTAACGTAATTTTAAATAATTTAAAATATTTTTGAAAGCAAGGTTATAAAATATTAATAAAAATTCGATTTTACAAATAAATTTCATATTTATAAAAACACTTTTTTATAGGTTTAAATATTATAAAAATATAATTATAATTCGAATTTTTCGAAACACCAAAAAGGTGTAATAATAAGAAAAACGGTTTACAAATATCGATAAAGTAATTTATAATATTCTAGATAATTTTCGTAATTTTGAAACCAGATATTTTTTCGCGATATATATAATCCTCGATTACAAGTCTTAATCGACGAACTCGGATAAGCATATATACTATAGAGCTTTAACGAATCTTTACGTTTCGAATAATTTGCAGTAATTTTTAGATATTTAAAATATTTTTCTTTTTGAAAATAACTTATACGCCTCTAAACTGTTACTAGCGTTTGATACTAAAATTGATATATATTACGAATTATCTAATTTAAATTGGCTAAAAATTAATACGACGTTATTAGCGAAATAACAAATGTTAACGAATTTTTGTTATAATACAATTAGCCATATCGGACTTAATTTGCTTAATTTTAATTGTTTTTTTCTCGTTTTTCTTTATTTTTAAACTCACATAATGTTTTATATTTGCGCTATTTGTAACTTTTAAAAGTTTAAAAAAACGCCTATTAATATTTTATTAGAAATGCGAAAAATAATGGAAATAATTCGCCTTTTAAATTTATTTCTATTTTTTTATATTTTCTAAAATGTTGTATACCGAAATTCGTTTCGCTATTTACTGTTATAACCTGGACTTTTATATGAAATTCGTATTTTTTAACGCCTTGTATAATATTAGAATATTCAACTTTCTTTATATATACATATATATTTTAGAAACTTTATGCTAAACTAGAAGAAATCTAAACGTTAATAATTATTAAAACGTAAAATTTAGAAAAAAATCTTATAACTTTAACTATACGACTTCATTTGCGCACTTTTTATATCTGTCCTAAAATATACGAAAATTGAAAAATTATAAATAAGGTATATATATCGAACCTAATTAATAAAATGCGAATTTTCGAGCATGTTAAAAAATAAATACAAGCTAGTCTATATCTTAACTATATAACGATTATTTTCGGACAAGATTTTAACAACGTTAGATAAATATTATTAAACTATAATTAATATAATAATTAATACGATAAATAGTACGTATTAAGAAATCTTATCTATAATAAAATCTGTAGTAACTTAATTTTTCCTATATCGAGTTAATTTTTTTCGCAAAATTTATTATTTATATTGTTTTGTTAATAAAGTAATACTATAATTATTTTTATTTAATTTCGAATATATTTCAATGTTATAATAAAATTAACGAATTATTATGAACTAACTTATTTCTAAAGTTACGCTATAAAACCAGCTCTGCTAATATTAAAATCTTTAATTAAAAACGAAAATTTTTTGAAAAAATACCTTATTTATATCGTTATCGAAGATAACTTTTTCTTAAAACCACGACCGCTATATAAACTACGTTTTAAATATTTCGGCGTTTATCGCTTTATAAACGTAATATATTAAAATACTAAATCGTAAAAATAGTTCGAATATTTTTATACGTTATTTTCGAACTGTAAACTAAACTCTAGTTAAGCTTGAGATTTAATCATTTTTTAGCGTATTTGTTACGTAATTTATCGTTATCTAATTTGTTAAAATGTTTTTCGTTTTTATAATTAAATTCGTTTTTTAATTTCTCGTTACTTTTTTTATAATCTATTTCGTCGAACACGTAATTATCTTTAAATTCGTTTTCGTCCTCGATATTAAGTTACTTTCCAAATTTAGATTCGCTTTTATTTTCGCTTTCGTTTTTACTTTGATCGTATAAGGCATTATTTAATTTTTATAATTAATTTTTTATTTCGACAACTTTTTCGATAAAGCTCGATCTAAAATTGTCTTTGTCGATTATAATTTGGCTAAAAAAGTCGATAATAAGTGATAATATTTTATAATATTAAGTTCGAATAGTATTTTAATTATGTTCCAAACTATGTTATTAAATGTATTTATATGTAATCAGCAATTTGAAAACAAAAAATTAATATGCTAAAAGTAAAAAGATTAATAAGTTGAAAATAGAAAATTAATACGGACGAAAATCTAAAAATAAAATTCAAATAAAGTATGTACGCATAATATTATAACAGGATTATTTATTATCCGAATTATTTATTTAGCGCTTATTTTATTTCGGAATTTTCGAATAAATTTTAAAAATTTGATATTATTTCTCCTTTTAATTTTTTCGCGTTCTATATAGCTAGAATGCTTTTTCTAATAAATAAAGTTATATTTTTATTATATCGCATATTAGGCGATATTATAAGAAAAACCCTGAATAATCGTAATAATATATAGTTTAATTATTTTGTAAATTTATCTTTTATTATTATTATTATTATTATTAATCTTATTTTTTTTAAAAACGAAACTCTTATCTCGGGAATTCGAATAACAAAAGCGACTAGATTATTCTAATAACAATCGCCGACTGCAATTCGAACGATAAAAACGACTAGATTATCTCAATAATAACCGCCGACTGCTTTTACTAAGCAAGGACAAGTCCCGAAACAAAGTGCTTATAGTTACCAGGTGCAAAAAAAAAGATTAGAACACAGGCTTGGTATCGTCGCTTTAAACCAGGGAGTAAGTTATAGATTACAAGATTAATACATTAATTAATACGGTTTTAGACTTAAAAAAAAGAGGTTTACGTAAAACTAAGCAATTTCAGAAATTATATATTTTGTTAATTTTATAATCGTTTTTAGGCTTATGATTCGAGAAATCCTATTTAATATATAATTAGAAAACGATTTTAGAATTTAACGATTCGTATTAAAAATATTACAGAAAACGGTGGAAAATAAATTCATTACGTTATTTATTAATAATAACTTTTATTCGATTTACGCGAAAAAAGTTATTATTTACTAAAAAGATTTCCGTTTAATTAAATAAATTTATAAACTAATAAGTTTAAAGTTTTTTTTCTAAAATCGTATATTAAATATAATATATTTTTTAATAAAAAAAGTTTACTCGAAATATAGCCGGGACTTTTTTAAAGAGTTTAATTATATATATATTTACTTCACCTTTTTTAATTTATATACTAAGTATTAAATTTCCGTTTTAACGTATTTCTATTATAAAATAAGGCATTTATATTATTTTTTATATTTTTAATCGCATTAATAATACGATAATAATTTTAATATTTAAAATTAATTTAAAGTAAATTTTATAATAAATAAAGAATTACTTTTTTTACACTGCAAATATTAGGCCAAAATATAAATATCTTATATTTTCGTATTAATATATATTAATTTTCGTATTAATTAATATCTTATTCTATTTAACATAATACTAGCTTTCAAAAAAAATAGTTATAAACCTTTTTGCAAACGTCGTAAATCTGACGATACGTATTTAAATAATAAATATATTGCGAAAAGACAAAACCGTAACGAAAAACTTTTTCGTAAAAATTCTAATAAAAAGGCCGTAAAAATGCTCAACAAATATTACGAATTAAGATTTACTGTAATAAAACAACTTAAGATAAAAACATTCTAAACCGGACTTTATTGTTCAAAATAAAGCCTATAAAAACATTATAAATGCCGTTAATAATTTGTTATAAATTTCGCATTTAATAACGTATTAATTTTTGTATTAATTATTTTAGTTATTTGTAAAACAAATACCTAAAGTAATATGCAACTTAATATAATATCGACCTTAAATTACGTTCTAGTATAATAAAAGCGATTATAAGTAATTTGGATTAGTTATTTTATAAATTTCTGATTTAGATAATAATTTTTATAGACGTTTATTAACGGAAAATATAAATTTGTTTTCGAAAAAAAGCTTTCGAAAAACGAACAAATCGCTTTATTATAATGGGATAATACGACCTATTATTATCTTTATTTTTTGAAATTCGAAGACAAATTAACGTTAGTAATTAACGATACGATATATACTATGGCCGAAAGATTTTCTAAATTATTAATACTTATTTCGAATAAATTTAACGTTATATTATCGGTTGTAAAAAAGATAAATTTTTATTATTTTTTTCTAGATTTCTATTTATTTAATTCTTTATCTTTTTATATATTTAACTAAAATTTCTTAAACACTTGATCGTAAACTTAAGCTTATCTTATATTTTTATTCGTCACCCCTATATACGAAACATTTTACGTAAATAGTTATTGGCGTAATTATAAAATATGCTAGAGGAAAATACTTTTCTTAAGATACAAATATTATAGTGTTTTCGCTAAGTAACGATAATTAGTAAACTAATTAATATGTAAATTAATACGCATATTTAATATTAACTTAATTTATAGCACTAGTTATATTATGTTTATATTTATTAAG
Source organism: Monosporascus cannonballus (assembly GCA_004154925.1). Classification (NCBI taxonomy): domain Eukaryota; kingdom Fungi; phylum Ascomycota; class Sordariomycetes; order Xylariales; genus Monosporascus; species Monosporascus cannonballus. The sequence goes on along the minus strand of QJNS01000158.1, from coordinate 113,849 downwards.
TTCAACTTTTCTAAAAACTTTCATAAATCTTATATTACAAGCTTAGATAAAGCTTTTATTATTTAGGTAATAAAAATCTAATATTTAAATTTCTACTAGGTATTTTTGATTCTATTTATAATCAAAAATAAAAAACGTTTAAATTACCTTTATTTTTTATTATTTTTACCATTTTGCTAATATTTATTTTTAAATAACGAATAACAAAAAATTTCTTAATTAATTTTATTAAAATTTTATCTTTCGATATTAAAGCTTAAAAAAGGTTATTTTTTCAAATAGTAAATAAATTCAAATTATACCTCCAATTTTATAAGTTTCGATAAACTAATTATATACTTATTTTATTAGCGTATTAATTTTCGTATTAATATATTTTTTTCGCCTTCATTCGAATTACAAATTTCGTCGTTTTAATTATTTCTTAAAAATATCTTTGTACTTTCAGCTTACGGTTATAAAAATATTAAAAAAAATTAATTTTCTTCGATTATAATGCTTATAAACTTTATAAATCTTGGTCGCTTTATTTTTTCGGCCCGGCTAGGTTTTAAAATAAAGCGGTAATATAATAATTCTAAAAAGCCGTTTTTGGTTTAGCTTTCAAAAGAAAAATAAAATTGGCAGTAATATTAATAATATTTTTTGAAAATCTTTTCGATTATTTTTAAAACATTTGGAAATAATTTTTTAAATATATATTTGTTTAGTTCATAAAACATAATAAATTAAGTAATTTGGCTAAATTAAAAAAATTATAATTAATTCTATTTAATTTATAAAGCAAAGCGGTTATTATATAAATTAATACGTATTTAATAATAATCATATTTTTAAAATAAAAAAAATTTAGTTTGTTATATTTTAACATTATTATAATTTTTATCTAATGGATACTCGTAAGTGGTTAGCTCGTGGGTAGTCCGTGGGTACCTATTGGGTATCCATTGCAAACTCTAATTCAGACGTTCTGCGAGTGCATACCGCTATGGCGAACTAGCAAAGATCGATCTTCCTAGAAGTGGCCAATGTATATTCCATATAATTTCTATAGGCGTCTGCACCCTACCTTTATATGGCATGTTAGTGAGCACGTGGAGGTAACGAACTAAATTCACCCCAGTCACTTGTAATGAGAACGGAAGCGTTCTTGGCTGCTAGAATGTCTAATATCGACGGCATTCCCCATATATGTAGAACTCACCAATCATAGTGGGGTCGCGGTGACGGAGACGTGACTCGCAGTATTGGGGTTTCCAGGGGTTTCACGGCTGGGGAAGCTTCCTCTGATTTTGACATCTCGGCCCGACGCTGCCGTGATGCAACACTTCGAGCCAGTTATTTTGACCACGTCAAATCGTTAATTGACCGGAGCTAAACGCTTTTTGGCAACCCCCATGGATTCTTATTTCCCCCATACTGACTAAATGCATGGTAAAGCAGGGCTGGTACAACTCTTATAACACTACCAAAAACACCACTATAATATCTTGGTCATATATATGCCTGAACAGGGGACCTCTCGCCGGCCCCCCAAACCCCCCGGAACCTAACCCTAACCCTAACTAAAACGGCAACCGCTAAACAGTTGCTATAAAGTTGGATGTTAAAGGCGAAAGTACTACGCTTACTTGCCAAGTGCGGTTGATTTTCGACGGCGCGCGTGATTATCGGTGGGGTTGCCAAAGAGCGTTTAGCTCCGGTCGATTAACAATTCGACGTGGTCAGAATAACTGGCCCGCAACACTTTGGAGGATCTCGGAATATATACCAGGGGATATCTAGGAACAACATATGATGAATAAATAGGTAAGACCCCGCCGCCCAGATCAGGAATAGCTCTGGGTACCAGCTCGTCTCGAATATTTGGTTCGGTAGGCTGGGTCCCCGGTGCGGAACCACTCACATTGAAAATTTTGCTTGAGTGTGCTGTTTATATCTGGCATCTTGTGTTACTCTCTCTTAATCATTATGTAAATGGTTTATTCGTAGCTCCACGGCGGACCTAGCCCTGGGCCCATATATATATCGGGCGATCCTACACCCCACTCCCGGTAGCCGTTTTTCGTACCTTCAGCTATTTCCCATGTGTATATAGGACTCTCAGTACCTTCTGATCCGTAGCGAGGGGCCTTTCGAAGGTCAACCGGATAATGTTATTTCTTCAGCTGCCGATGCTTCGGCGTGTGATGTCAGGGTCTTATACTCCGGCGCAACTGCGCGGACGATTATTCGAGGATGATCCGCGAGTCTGTAGTCGGCGGCTCCTCCCAGTGAGCTCATTTACCCTTGCTCAAACCAGACTAAAGCTACTATAGGGATGGCTAGCAGGGAGCCAGTGACGAGCGCTGCAGGGCCCTCTTCTCAGCGTGCCAGGGTCTGGATTGCGATGATAATTGCGCGGAGATATCACTCGCGTCTTATTTTCCCCTGTCATAGCGCCGAGTTAACATATACTTTTTTAGCGTAGGTAGGTACAAGTCGCAGGGGTATAAAGTAGCTAGTTCCCTCCACCAGGCCACTATTCAGCTGGGTAGAATCGCATACATATTTGTATGGCCTTGGACAATGCGCGTCGTGCTGCCGATGCTTGCCGCTATCGCAGGTTGTCAATCTTCGGAAATTACGATTCGAGGGAAGTCAACGCGGTTACCTACCAAAGAACTTCTATGCACGTTTATATTTTATCCCTTCATGCCACATGGCGAGCTAAAATTTACCCCTGTGACTTGCGCACCCGGCCCCTTGATTTGTTGTGGGAGGAGCTCCGGTATGCGGAGCCTCCTGGCTGACCATCGCCTGTCGCGTCTCGCATTGATTTAACTCCCTGCCAGGTGGTTGACACAAAAACTCGCGCCGTGACCCAAATGAGTTAAAGATTTCGCATGCGAGTTCTGATATCAATACAGAATACGTGCAAATTCGAAAAACCGTATCTACATAAAAGGAATAATTGAAAACAGCCTGGAAGTTCCCGTATATGCCTATCTGTTGAAACCAGGCAGTTAATTTCCGTGGAGTCGTTGGACGGTTATTCGGAAGTGCGCGAATTTTTGAGTTAACCGCCTGCCTGCGAAGCAATTAACCAGGAATCAGGCTGAGAAGTTGCAATTCCTTCGGAAAGAGATCTCAGGGAGTTACAAGGGCCCCAGTTACGCCCCACCTTGCCGAATCATCAATTGACCCGAAACAAACGCTTTCGGCCACCCCCACCGACAATTGTCTATAGCCCTGGAAAATCACTATTAACGATGGTACTTCAGGTCTTAACAGAGCAGACTATAACCAGCGGGCAACGGTTAAGGCTGGCGGTTAGCGGTTAGGGTCGGGGTTAGGTTTATGTAGTTAAGCTAGCGAGGGGTCCCCGTATGGGTATACTACGTATCGCGATGATACTTGCGCTGATAATTGGTTGGTGGCGTTAGTAGTGGTGTTATGGCGGAAGTGCCAACTTTGACCTGGGCTCCCCACTGGTTTGTATGGGGGTTGGCGTAGCTGCATGGCAGGCGGTGCCGAAATTTTATAGCACACGAACGCATTACAAATATATTTCAAAACTTAATACCGACAGTTTATTACTGTGAGGATATATTATTTTGGAATACACCGCCATTCAAAAGCGCTTTAAACGAAAATTTCTTGTACATAGTCTCTTTTTGTTTTCTTATTTCTTTATTTCATTTATAGCTTTCATTTTATCGTATAGTCCTGTAAAATTGCATTCATGCGCCAGTACTTTTCCGCACCGCGTGGATGGCTACAAGGACCCCTCCTTTCAGTAGAACAAGGGAGCTGAGCATACAAAGTACATTAGCGCGAATGGGTACCATCCTCACGGAATTGTCATCCACGTGGAAGCCGCAGCCTTAACGCTACTGTAGCATGCGCACCAAGTAACGTTAGGAACATCCTTTTCGACCTGTTCAGTAATTACCCCGCAAAACAAGACGTGCATAAGCGATGGATCGGGGGGTCGGGCCAGGTTCCACGCGAACTCTGTGCTTAGCATGTCTTAGCGTGGAGGTAGTGTCTGTGCTTCGCCTCTGGATTTGATTACTGGCAATCTCGGAAACTTGGTTGGGGGGCAAGCAGGCTGCGGCTAAAATAATTGTCACATATTACTATTACCCCCCTAAACCGTAGCAAAAAGATACCTATGTATAAACTATTTGATAACTGCCGACTTCAATATATATATTACTTATTATCGAATAAACAAGCAACGTACCAATACCAATAGCTTTTTTTTATAGCGTTCTGGCTAATTCTTTACAAAGAGGTGCATCGGAATAAGCCGCTTTGAAGCAGTGTGGGGGTTGTGTGTGTCAGTTATTTTGTCTACGGCCTGCCAAGCAAGGATGGCGTTTGCGGCACAGCCTTATGACAAAACAACTAACTGCTGTGACGGCTCCCTTACCCCCTGTTTTCTAGCTCCTCGAATGGCGCCAACCTACATACACTACACGCATCACGCATGCATAGCAATCTTATATTCGGGGTGACAGGTGGTGCTTTGATGTGAAGTACCTCATCTATCTGACGGACCCTGTAATAACGAGGTGTGCTCAGGAAGTGAAGAACATGGGTATGGTGCCCGGGACGGCCGGTTGAAGAGGGTATGAGTCGCGGGGTGCAGTCAGCAGAAGGATGCACGTTAGTGTTATTTTCGCTGCGGATGCATAAGGAGGTACGTGTAAGTAACGTGTTTCCGACCAGTTCCCCTTCCGTATGGTTTAGCAGATAGTGCTTCACAGGGGAAATGCAGCTGGTTACATAGTTTTCATTATATGTAGCCAGCCGTAGTCAAAACAAGCTCATTCTGTGTTATATGGCCTTGGTGCTAAGGCGCTATAGGACAGCACTTATAACGATTCCCAGAGGTTTCCGTTAGTGAGTTACCTTATAAGAGGAAATGGGAATGATTTGTTATTAGCCCAGTTCTCGATGATCTGCGAAAGCCGGTGGCACTACCGTGCCTTAGGGATGTGATAGACAGGTTTAGGTCGTGTACCAACGTAAGTTAGCGCGATTGCCCCTCTGTACCTGACTGGCGCGGTAACTCTGAAGACAAACTGTTGATATAGCCGGGCCCGCTGCGGAACCCGCGGGTTACAGTGAAGGCAGGGACGCGGCGGCGGCGTGTGGTCTGGTGGCGCTCAAACCACTGCCGGTAGGCACATGCATATCGAATCGGATGTGTCGCATTAGCGAACGTCCTACTAAAAGTCACGGGAACTAGCCAGGGTCGCGACGATTCAGCGAAGCAAATACACAGTAAACCGTTGAAGGCACGAGGTAGGTTTCCCCTAGGTATTCTAATCAGCTTGAAGCGTTGCACAGAGGAGCAGGGGCTCGTTCAAACCATCTACATTGTTGGGCACGCCTTACAGCCCTTTCGCCCCCCCCTTGTCATGCTATTTTTTTTATTCGTGCTTGAGACACGATATTGGACATGTGGCAGTGTAAGTCTCCATCACATGGCCCGTTCTGACGTTTATATATAGTTTTACTGTCCGTATATTTGGCTCCCGTACATGTATGTATATTAAACTATCTGTCCTTAGATCTAGTGTTTAGCGTATCACGGGAGATAATGATGATCGCCACGGCTATCTTCTCTAGGACGTGAGGCTTCCCCAAAGCCTACCTGTTCTCTGGCGCTAGCCACACTTATTAGCTATGGAAATAATTTCGATAGTGGGCCTCCTGGCAGCAGGGTACACCAAGATTTAGTTACGTAAGAGCCACTTGATGGCGACGAAAAAAACCGGTAAATGGAAAGTGATCGCGTGTAGTCAGGGAGCTCTGTATTTGTCAGGCCCCCTGACGCGTATGATCTTCGCTGCTGCCGTCCCCGTTGGAGCTCGGCCTCCTGTCGGCGAGCTCCGTCATGCTCTCGCCCCCATCATCCTTCCGGGTACCCAGCCTTGATATGTTAAAGCGCCTGTTGCGCTTGTCCTCGGAGTCGGGCACAAATTGCGACGTCCCCTGCCGCGGCGTCAGGTGGCGAAAGATATCCGAGAACATCGTCTTAGTCGTGGTCCACGATGTGGAGATATATATCACCGTGTTCCAGAACCCCTGAAGCGGCAGCACGGTGGCGCTCAGGTACTCTAGCGGCGGCGACACATTGCCGACGTTGATGACGCTGTAGACCCGGTTCGCAGAAGAGGGTATCCAGGTGATGAGGAGGGCCGTGAAGAACAGAATGGCACACTTCGTGTAGGACCAGGCGGCACTGTTCGCCTGGTAATTCGCCCTTCGCTTTATTCGGGCACTCCGGGCTGGCAGCGGGAGACCGCTCCCACCGCTCTTGGAAGCATTCGCGAGCCCCTGCGAGGCTCTCGCGTCGGCCGATATCGTCACCGAGCAAACTGGTTTTCGTTGTTCTAGGGACGCCCTCGTAGAAATACCCTGTTCCAGAGATGCGAAGCCAATACCTCTGGTGTCCTCTCCGACGGTTTCGCAAGTCACTGTGACTTCTGTCGTCTTAATGGAATAGGGGTCGTCCATGGTAAGCGTTTCAGAGCGGTCGTGGGAGCTGCTAAAGTAGCGCATTTGTCTGCGCTTCTTGTATATGTCGCCTCCTGCTCTGATGTATATGAAGAACGTGATGAGAATAGATACCCTGCGAGTTCATCAGCAACAGGAAGCCCGAGAGGCTACATATTCAAAGGTTGTATTACCAGACTGGCCCGTAGAACAGAGCAATGCGGAAAATCTCCCATTCAGGGGAGATCCAACACCATAGAGTAGCATTCCCGTACATTCTGCCTTGACTTTCGTTGGCGATGAAGATGAACGTAAGTGCAGGGATAAAGGGAACTCCATAGCATAGTATGAAGTACCAGACCTCCAACCTTCGCAGCTTCTCGGCATCATATTTGAAATAGAAGGTCATGTAGACGTTAACAGCCATCGCCAATGTCCAAAAAGCGTCAGCTGGCATAAACCTGAGCGGGAAGAATACAAGTTAGTGAACAAACGCCGGTTTCGCGGGTGAAGCAAAGCGAACCCACATCTGAATTAAAAAGGCCTGAAGCTGACATCCGAACGAGTCGATGTTATCCGTATAATTAGTCGTCATAAGCGTTCCCACAACGCTCAGTAAGTTGCCAAATGACGCATAGAATACAAGCCGGTTGATGGGCTTACGGAACGCGTCCGAGAAAGCAAATGTAGCGAGGACAAATAAGCATCCCAGAAGGGACAAGGCCGAGCCTACCCTCTCAATGATCGTGAGATTATCGAGATGCTCCCTTGGGAATAAGGTTGGCATTGTTGAAGTCCGATATCGAGAAAGGAGTGGACGGGTGGCCAACAATCGCGGTAGAAGAGAGAGTCGGTGAGGCCTAGGGATGTCCGGGAGCCCTGACGTAGTTCACTTATCCAGAGAACAGTAGCATAGCCGTTGAGGGTTTCAGAGAGTGGCGACAATGCGTTCGATAGCCAGTTTACTCCAACTCAGTGGTATGGTTGCACTGCGATGATGACAGTAGACCTCGACATTCCCATGATCACACCTGGAGTAAATATCTCTTACTGCCGTTAGATGCCCGGGATCAGTGGTACAAGAGGCAGGTTATGGAGTGGGAAGAAGTAAGACTGCTGAATTGATATTGTGGATTCGGGTATATGGTTTGTATTTAGCTTAGGGGGGTAGGACTAGAAATAACCAACCTCGCGGGACTTCCAGCTGGACGGACACGGGCCCAGGAGGGAAGTCCTTCCCACGGGGATGTGGAGAGGCGAAACCCTGTAAGCCAGGCCCAGATAAAGCTGCATTAGCAGAGGCATCAGCGAGACCCTAATCAGGGGCTGGTTAACCTCGGAAATACTGCCTGCCATGATGGCCTGGATGCTCCAAGTGAAGAAAGGCCCTGGTACCGACTACGAGGTACCGCAGGGATCAGGGATATACGTATACCGTTGGCGACCAGGCACGTGCCATGCATGGTGGCTGCCAAATCATTACTTCGAAGATAAATGGCGTCCTTCATAGTGCCGTCCCCTCAGAGAGCTCGAATTAGCACGGTCTTGATATTTAGAGTAGTTCAACAACAGTTTGCTCCGAGCGTCCGTGTGCTTTGACGTTGCGGTGTGGCCAAGTAAGGCGGGGGAGCTGATGCACTGCAGTTGAATGTCCCGATTCGGAGCAAATGACAGCAGCCAATGCAAGGGGTAAGAAGTTCCAACTGCTGAAAGATGTTAAGATGTCGTTGCTCATAGCTGTGTCGTCAGCGATACAGGATTATACGAGCAGTGGTCTGCGGTGCACGTGTCCAGCCCGTGGAGGATCTGCGGTGAATGGGAAACTGATTGCCAGCTAATGAGAAAGGCTGATGGCTTTCGCAATTAAATCGAGTTATTATTCGCGCGATCATGTCGAAACTGACGAGTGGATTGAAGTGTGGTAGGTAAGTGTGGAGGATGGCAGATCTGGTTCCAGTAATTATGCACGCACCCACCACAGAAAGCTTATTTCAAGATAAGGATAAGGGCCTTGTCATTTAGAACTGCCAGCTGCTTGCCAGATGATGTTCCTCGCTTGTCTTGTTAGACTTTCTCGCTCTCGTGGCCTCAGGTTTGGGTCAGTATTGCACTTCGGCTTTCCGTGGTTTGCAGCTGTCGTGCGCGTTTCGCTATGTACGTTTCTATGTGTCTTTCCTTCCGGGCAGCGGTGTTACCTGTCTTTCGCGGGTGATAACGTTAGCAGCTGAGTTCAAGATCACTGCCCGTCCATCTCCCATTGCCGTAGAACGAGCACGGGGTGTGACCAAGTTCTGGAACGGCTTAGCAGGATAAAGTGGGATGTAGAGACTTCAGGACGCTCTGGTCGCTAGGCTCTCATCAGTAGGTGTGTCATGGTACCCAGCCGTTCTTTCTGACTGGAAAGGTGCAAAAGCTGAGAAGCCCGCGCAGTGTCAGGCAACCATAAAGACTTCCAAGTACATGCGCCAGAGTTTGGAGTTGAGGATTCACTCCATTGCTACCCTGTTGGCATTTTACTGTTCATATGCAGTCGCTATTCCCGAACTTGACCGTGCCTGCCCGGCCGAAGGGTGAAACGTCGGTCTCCATTGACCGGTGACACTCGTGAAATGAACTTACTCCGGCGGGAGCCCGATCAGCTGATGCTTTCCCGCTCAGTAGGCTTTGGTTTTCAGAAGCTGGCCATTCCACGATGGAAACACCCATCACCATCGCCACCGCCTCGTCTTCATCCTCTGTGGCTGCTGTCCCATAATATGACCGCGCACAGAGGCTGTGCTTTTAGCGCGCAACCCAACGAACACCCAGGGCCCATGACCAACACTAGCTCAAGTGGGATGCACTCCTTCAAGGAGAATCCCGGCGAGTAGTTAGGATGAAAGGGCTCTGATTGGTGAAGGCCTTGTATGCAATGGAATGCCATTCTGCGTGACACCAAATGGTGCCTGGACCCTAAGTAGTCACACCACTGGGATGGAGAGATATCCTGATGCATGGTTGCGTCTACCCGATATGACTTGCCGCGTTACCCGACCCGGATGCTGTTTGGATCGGATTGACATAAAGGGAGCATCATAGTGCTAAGCGATGCAGTGCTATCCAGAAACATTCCCACGAATGGCTGATCGAGACCTCGAATTGACTTAGGTCACACAAGTAGGGAGGACTGGATACACTAGTAAGGTAATAGGACATGTATAAGAGACCTTACGTTGATAGCCATGGCGTATGCTACAACTCTACTATGGCCATTGCCCTTCCATTCTGCCAGGAAACCGACGACGAAAGAATAATACGGTCATGGTTGCAGCCTAGACCTGAGCTATAGTCATTACTTATTTATGCCGCATGCATCACTAAGCTAGCCTCCGACTACCTGTAACCCACCATCTCCGTTCCATTGAGAAGCGTCAATGACCAGTTGAGAGTCCCGTTCAATTGGTTCAGTCCGTTCTCTGGCGCAAAGACCTTACGCAATCATGACCGGGCTCCTGTACTGAACCTGCTCGACAGAAACAGATCAGACACTGAGATTTCAGAGCTGATAGAGGCAGAGAGACAGAATATTTGAATGGGTGGGAAGACATACAGAACAACGGCAACCCGTGTACCAGGCTAGAACGTGTTGTTGGATAACAAGTTTGGAAAACATTCGAGGTAACTGATGTGCTAAATGTCCTCGCCTTACCCTTCTGACCTTACACCCTAATGTACCGGTAGTGCAGTTTACTTCATTCCTTGCTCCCATAGGCTCACATAGGCATGCAAGCCTTTCTAACATCGATAACTAGCCCCTGAGAGCTCAACCTAGGCTTCTACGTCTGTAGACTACATGAACGTATTGTGAAAGCCACTTTACTATACCGTAGCCCATCCCCCAATCTTAACACTACTCGCTTTGCTACTCAATAGAGCCTCAAGGTGACAGCCATAGCGGAGTTCTAATGTCTTGCCAGGCGAGCGACGGAAAACTAACACCCAACCAGGATCTGGATGACTGGACCACCTAACGATCCTCCTAAGAAGCTCCCTTATCGATGATCGGCTTTCTAGTCACTTCAGTCCCCAGTGGCCGTGCCTCCCTTCTATCCTTGTTCTGCTCGCTAATCATCCCCCATGTCTTGTGGGAGCGAGAACAGACAGCTCCGAACAAAGGCGCCTACACGGTAGGCTGACGCACATATCGAAGCCGGTCATACGCTACTGGTCGGCCTCTGACGCCTCCGAATAGCGGCCTCTAACATAAGACTTTGTCCAAACGATTCACTGCATAACCACGGCCGCATGTCTCTAAAGTGAAGCCCGCCTTTGTCCTTGGCCTTCAATAAGACTGCGTTCCAGGAACCTCCCAGAGTCTGCCGTGTTAGTAGCCCTCGCATGCTCCCAATCGTCGCGCCTTCCCGCCATACCAGCTCCTCCGGGACGACGTAGAGAGCTGTCTGGGTTACCTGCCTAGGTGGGTTTTGCAACCTTTGTTCATCAACATAGGTGCCCGTTCTTGCCGGTCTCACAATCGCGCCGCGTAAACCCAGATCTTCTTCTTTCAGAAACGGCAACCCCGGCGAATATTCACGATGGATAAAGCCTCTTTAAGAAACCACAATGCCCCCTTTACAGCTGCTCGAGACCCCGGGCCGCCAGGATATATCTTGGGGCCTAACCGTCCTCCCTACCCGCTACCTGAATATGCTAGACTTCGTAGAAATTCCCACCCGATGTCCATCCGACGGATCTGAGGTATTGCCATCTCGAAATCGCTTCCCGGTGTGAGGAAAACAGCTTATCCAGGCGGCAGGGAAATAGACTAGCTATAGCCGCTCGAGCATGGCACGGAGGAAGGGCAGGAAGAGCAACCGAGACCGCGACGACGACGTGACCATGCACGGCGTAGACGACCACGCACAGCTCGCCGACCCTCGTCTATCGCGGCCAAGAAAGAAGAAGCTACACCAGCGCGGCCAAGCGAACGGCGGTTTCGGGTACCCCAACGGCGGAAACGCGGCCCCTTTCCGCGGCGGCAGCAGCAACAGCAACAGCGCCGCCAATCCCTTTTCGCACCCCCATCTCGCCTCCTGGTCCGGCGGCCACGCGCCGCGCCGGCACCAACTCCAGACGCCCGGGGCACCGCGCTGCGGGAAGCGCGACCGTCGGCCGCACGCGCACGAGAACCCGGGCCAGAAGCGGCGCCGGGGGAGGAGCCCGAACGGCCCCGCGGCTGTTCCGTTCGGGAGGGACCCGGACGACCTGCTCCTCACGATGACCACGTGCCCGTCCTCGCCGGCGCCGACGCTCGCCTCGTCGGCCGCCGGCGGCGGTCGCGGGCGCGCGAACCAGCACCGACAGTACAACGACAGGCCACCACCGCGCCCGGCGGCGGCGCTCTGCACCGAGTGCCGGGACGTGCGGCGCGCCAACGCGCGGTTCCGGGACTGGGCGTGGGGGCGGCTGGAGCGCGCGGCGCGGCGCGTGCTGGACTGGAGCGCGGCCGTGGGCGTCGGGCTCGACGCCGGCGAGGAGATGGACTGGCAGCCGGAGCCGCTGGTCCGGGTGCTCGTGCTGAGGGCCGCGTCCCCGCCCCCGCCCCCGCCCCCACCGCCGCCTCCGGGTCCGGGCGGAGAGGGAGGTGATGCTGGTGGTGGTGTCGGTGTCGGTGATGGTCCGCTGGGACGGCCGCCCCCGACGCTTCCGGGCTATTGGCGGGCGTGTGGGGGATCGGAAGACGGCGTCGGAGGCGATGGTGCGGCCCCGGGACACCCGGGTACAGGCATGGGTCCGGGTTCGGTTCCTGGCGCGGGGGGACGGGCAGGGGAAGACGGTGGTCTGGGGCCCGGGATGGGGGTGGAAGTAGCAGTAGGAGGGGGAGGAGGAACGGAAGGAGGATACTACGCGCGACGACCACCGCCGCCATACCTGATGAGCATGATGCAAAATCCCGGATACCACCATCCGGGCGCCGCCTGGGTATGGGGAGGAGGTCCGGGTCCGGGGACGACGGGGAGAGAGGGCGGCGCCCCCGATATGAGCGTCATCGCGAGCACGTGGTATCAACCGAGAGAGCCGGCCCGGACGGCGCTGACATCCCCGGAGAGCTGGGGCGACATCTGCTAAGAAGAAAACAACGCCCCACCCTCTGTACTTGATCGGATTAGGAACGGCGTTTGCAGAGTTTGAATATGAGCCCGAGAAGCGTGCTGCAATGAGATAATAGGAACAGAAGATATGCATCGCTAGATACCACTAGAAATTTTCAAGACGGAAAGGTTTCCGAGTACTCGGCGGCGTACATAAGCCGCGAGTGCTGCATGAGCTTAGTCTGGCAGGTCAGTAATTCAGCCCAGGATAGACAAGGGTCTGTGTATCACTGCTCGTCTCCAGGTGCGTAGCAATGGTTATCGTCCGTCTTAGCCGCTCCGAGCTAGTTGTCTCTATGTCAGAATCATAGTCGGCGCGAAAGACGAGGACTCGCATCCTTTAGATGATAAGGCATGGAATCTCCTTAATAACTCCATTCCAGGGCTCGAACGCCTCTGTTTCATAGCCGCATAGTCTCTGATACACGGCCTCGCAAGAGAGATACTTGCTCAAATCCATATTTGTATTGGGAATCTCATGAAGTGCCATTTCGCGAGAGTTGCATGCCAGACCTAGACCCCCTAATGCTTTACGACCGCCGTGACACCTGGAGTGAAAAGCAACTAGCCCCAACCCTCTTCCTCTCTCGTACCGTCGTCCATTTCGCCTTCAGTTAAGAGGAGGTGATAGCCTTGCGCATACGAGCACCACGTTGTCTCGAGCTCAGGTGGGCCTGGTCACGTCCGGCAACAGCCTCCGACTTCTGAACAACCTCCTCGCCCTCGGTCAGGATCAGCTCGATGTGGCACGGGTTCGACATGTAAGGGTTGATCTATCCAATTGTCAGATGCCTTCTTTCGATACAAGTCCCCCAGGCAGGTAGGGTGGGAGCGGATGGCCCAGGAGGTAGCGGGGCTATAACATACACGACCGTGGGCGCGGTAGGTCCGTCGTCGCTGCTTGGGGGCCTGGTTGACCTGGATGTGCTTGACGATCAAGTTGCTGGTGTCGAGACCCTTGGCATCGGCGTTGGCCTCGGCGTTCTTCAGGAGGCCGAGCAGGTGCTGGGCCGACTTAACCGGCCATCGGGCGCGGGAGACACCGAACTGCTTGCCTGTAGGAAATCATGAACTGTCAGCCTCTCCCTTCCTTCCAATCGCGTCCCAACTACGTCCTCCGCCACTGAAATATCGCATTCGAAATTCGTACCTTGGGCGGTCCGGCCAATGCTGCCAGCGTATCTTCGGAAGGGCACGGCCTCCTTGTGCTCCTGGACGTTCTCGAGGAACTTGACGGCGCGGGTCAACTTCCAGCCGTTGATAGCCTGGGCGGTCTCGCGCGTGTTCTTGAAGGAGACTCGCAGGTAGGCACCGCGGGCGCGGGCTGACTTTGCGCTCTCAATCTCGGTGGCGGCGTATCGAACCTGCAAAATAACCCGGACATTAGCTCTTATTCCCTCGTAAACTGCAAAAGTCCGGCATCATTTTCTCTCGAGTTCGGGCAAGTCGAGCGGTAGGGAACGGGTATCTCGTCATTCCAGATCCACACGTCGCATTCTCGGGTACAGAGATGCATGAGATCTGGGGATTGGTGTTCTCTCGCATCAGGAGACAATCAGACACATACCATCTTGTCGGCTGTCGTGGAGATGGATTCGCGGGTGGTCGTTGGTTAGTATCTGGCGGTTTTCGGGGGGTCAGTCAGTCGCTTCAAATGTTAAAACAATCAAATCCAGTAATCACAGAAATTGTGAACTTTTTTCTGTCCAGTGCACGCTAGCGAGCCAATCGCCTGTGAGCTGTGGCTACCGGAAGCCCCGCTTTATCTTTTCTCCGATTGCCGTAGGGCTCAGCAACCCTATCATGCAGGAACGAACCTGGCAAAAAGTTCAACGACTTCAAACTTACCTCGGAGAATAGGTGCAGAGATGATGAATTAATTCAATTGAATTCTCGAGTTCGGAATCAGTAGCATTCAGTGATTATATCTGCTTCACGTGCAGCGCAATTTGATGATATCGCGGTGAGACTGCATGATTGGCTGAGATAAGGTAACCTGTAGTAGGTACGTGCCGACAGCCCCTGAAGGTTGAGGTCCAACCGCCGCCCCACCTTTCTAAGGGGCCCCACTTTTCGGTACCGGATTAACTGAGCTCCATATCTTTTTTAGATTTTCGGCTTTAACTTAGCTTTTTGCGTTCGAGCTCTGGAGGAGAAAAAAAAAAATAAGCTGCTTGAAGAACTTTAGAAGCTCTTCCGTCCGCAAACCAACCAACCAAACCAATTAAGTAATAAAAGGGCAGGAAACTTCCTCCAAAGCTCGCCCCTCCACATCCCAACTTCAATTCATCTGAACAACTCGGTTTCCAGAGCACAATCATGAGTTTCGCACCGAGAGGAGGACGTGGTGGCGGCGGTCGTGGTGGCCGTGGCGGTTTTGGCGACAGAGGTGGTCGCGGTGGTCGTGGCGGCGGCCGTGGCGGCTTCGGCGATCGAGGTGAGTCGGCTTCCTTCCCGGGGAGTCCGTCTGTACGCTCGCGACTGGATTGCTTACTTCGTCTCGTACAGGTGGTCGTGGTGGCCGAGGCGGTTTTGGCGACAGGGGCGGTCGCGGGGGTCCTGCTCGCGGTGGCCGTGGAGGTGCCCGGGGTGGAAGGGGCGGCAAGCCCGGCGGCGGTGGTGCCAAGGGCGGCGCGAAGGTCGTGGTCGTAAGTTACCAGTGCAGTTTCCCCTCTGGTTCTGAGCTGCCGCCAACTGGCCCGTTTGTAGGAACCCCATCGTCACGAAGGTGTCTTCGTCAGCAGAGGCAAGGAGGACCACTTGCTCACTAGGAGCATCGCTCCCGGTATCGAGGTTTATGGCGAGAAGCGCGTATCTGTCGACAGCACCACCAAGGACGCTGACGGCGCCCCCGTTACTACCAAGGTCGAATACCGCGTCTGGAACCCTTTCCGCAGCAAGCTGGCCGCCGGTATCATTGGTGGTATTGACAACATCTACATGAAGCCCGGCTCGAAGGCGAGTATCCTCCAACCATATTTTTGGTAGAGGTGGTATTAACTCTTGATATTGCAGGTCCTGTACCTGGGTGCCGCTTCGGGAACGTCTGTCTCCCATGTCGCCGATATCGTTGGCCCTACCGGAAACGTCTACGCTGTCGAGTTCAGTCACCGCAGCGGTCGCGATCTGGTCAACATGGCCCAAAACCGGACGAACGTCATTCCTATCGTCGACGACGCCCGCCATCCTCTCCGCTATCGGATGCTGGTCCCCATGGTCGACTGCATTTTCGCAGACGTTGCACAGCCCGATCAGGCTCGTATCGTTGCCCTCAATGCACACATGTTCCTGAAAATCGGCGGTGGTGTGGTTATCTCTATTAAGGCGAACTGCATCGATAGCACGGCTGCTCCCGAGGCCGTCTTCGCGCAGGAGGTCCAGAAGCTGAAGGCGGAGCGTATCAAGCCGCAAGAACAGCTGACTCTAGGTATGTCTACTTTCCCCCTGTGGCCGACCCTGCATCCGATATTAACCTAGACTCCAGAACCTTATGAACGAGACCACGCGCTGGTGGTGGGACAGTACCAGGAGGCGAAGTGAGGTGCATCACATCTCTGAAGAGGAATCCTAGTTGCACTGTACAACTTTCAGGTGTGATGATCATACTCTACGCGGTTCATTGGACGGGGTTCTCGTTAAAGGGAAAGGCGACTGGCGTTAGCGGGTGTTTTCGGCTGCTTAATACTCATTACATTGCGCGTAGTATTTCAATGGAAACCTAGCAGTTTACGGCTGATACCACGAATAAGCTTTTGCTGCAATCTACTACAACACCGTTCTCTTTTTCTGCTAGAGCAAGACAATGTCTTGGGGAGGTCATCCTTGTTCCACCCATGCTCAGTGAAGGAGTGGATGGAGGGTTGGTAGTTCGGTCATCCTCGCATTTACCCACCAATGACTTATATGCCATAACGCCGGGGGTTCTTTGCTTGAAATCGTACAACAGTCTTGTCCAGGTATGATAGGCATTCTCGCCTCGGAAAAAGTCATCGTGGGCACTTTCTGCGGTCAAAGATGGACCTGAAACTCATTTTGCCAAAGAATGCTCGAAAAATGGCGGTATCCGAACGTGGCTGTTGAACATTGGCCAAAACAACCCCTTGCGCGGTAAGCTACATGAGTTCTTCATAAGTTTAGTATCAAAATAGATCGATGCGACCGGGGGCTATCGAGGGGTAAACAACCAATTCTTTTCCCGGCGGCTGGAGCTCAATGTGGTTTCTCCTCCGGGCAAAATATTCTTACAGGGCCATCTATGGATGCCGGCATGCCTATTAGGACGATTGGCTGTGATTGTGTAAGCTGTTGTGTACCAGGTTTGCTGGGCTGCCGGCCACTAGGTGTCCAATGTCCTCGGGGGTGTACTGTTGATGGAGAAAAGTAGTGGTGACTGACAGGGTTAGCGAATGAACTCTACGAAAGCATGGATATACGAGGCATACCAAATATAAAGCACAGTTTCGTTTATTCCCGCCGGGCCCAAGCTTTTACACAAGGTCCAAGTATGGGGTTAGGTGCCCCTGTAGGGGGAAGTAAACGCCGGAATAACAGCCGAACTAGCGATAGACTTGCTGGGTATGCTGTGTGTCTCTCAGTTTGCGGTTCGCTGTTGACAGCGTTGATCTGGTCTTGGTCATGCTGCTGGGAAGATGCGGCAAGCCTGCCGTTGCCCCAATGGGAATATCATCGTAAAGCGTTTCAATCGACACCAGATATTCTCTGGCATCGATCCTCGTGGGGATCGAGACTCGGCGAGTTGGTGGTAAGAAATAAGGTTATGGGTAGCAGAGTAGGAAATAGGTTATGAATGGGTTTGGTGGGGTGGCCCCCAGAAACTTGAGCTTGAAGATTGTGTTGGGGGGTCTCCGACGATCATGGTAGGCGTGTGCAGTAACTTGTTAGGCATATCGCAAGTGATGACGGCCTTGGGTGGTGTTTCAACCCATTGACAGAAACTTCCCTGCGACATGCAATAATGACTGTCGAATACAGGTCGGGTTCGTTGATGAACGCTCTTTCCTTAGACCGTCCAGGATTTCCTTCAAATCAACATGCTACGGCGCAGCCGGTCAAAGACCTCATCGTCGTCGTCGTCGTTGGCGGCGACCGGATGCGGCCCAGCTCTACTGGGATTCATGTATCCCATACGAGCCTCGATCCTGTCGATTAAGGTGGACAGCGATGCCTCGTCGTCGTAGTCGCGGTCGAACGGCGACGTGTCGAACACCTCGACGGGCACTCTGTCGTCGTTGGACTCATCGGGGTAGAAGACCCCCGCGTAGCGCTCCAGGGGCGAGGGCTCGACGTGGCGCTCGATCGTCCCGCTGAAGCGGCCGCGGCCTGGGCGCCGGAACCCGTCGTTCCGCGCGGCATCGATGGTGGCGTCGTCGTAGATGCCCTCCCATCCGAATCGGAAGCCGAAAACTCTGCTCAAGATCTCCTCCTCTCTCTCTGGGATGCCTTGGATTACACGAGCGAGATGTGGGTCGGCGCTGACCTGCATGAAGAATTCAACACAGGGGCAGCCGGAGTGTATTGCCGGCCGTGTTGTGACGGGAGGCTCGATTTCGTCCTTGGTGTAGCCGGGAAACGGCCAGTAGGCAATCAAGCGGCCGTCAGGCACTTCAACATAACCACAAGATTTGAAGGACAGTTTCTCCAGCTTGAGTTCCCTTTTGAGACGAAGCGGTTTAACGTCTTCGTCTCGGTCTTTCTCATGTAGGTATTCCCTGATAGTTCCGCCTGGCGTCAACATGTCGATTATATGGCCCCAGGAGAGTTTGCAAGGCTGAGGTGCCACCCTTAGCTGACGGCGAATTGCCGCTGGGTCCATCGGCGGGGCTGGAGTCTGAACATTGTCGGGAGTTCCGTTCGTGCCGCTCAGGCTACCCCTATTCGATCGTTCAATGGGAGGCCCGCTAAGGGAAACGGTCACTAGCTCTAACGACACCAAGGACTTCAAAGCCATCTCGCGTACGATGCGGTAGAAGATATGAGGGGTAAACCAGCAGTTCTTTAACGAAAGATGCGTGACGTGAGGAAGTATCAGTAGGTGTTCGGGCCGCGAATCGACAATCTTTCGGTGATTCTTCAGGAACGGCGCCGGCAGGACATGCTTATTGCGTTGTTGAGATCCCGACGCTAATTCACCGCCACAGAGCCATTCAAAGTGAAGACGCTTGATGCGTTCTTGCTTTCCGATGTGATCGGCGAGCAATCGAAAAACCTTTGGGATTGCGTCAGTTGGATATACTTGGGCGTCTTCGACCTGGGATCCGTATTGCGTGACTGTTCTCCAGTCTGGCACCACCGCCAGGAACACTTCCTCCAACCTTGTCAGTTTAGACCAGAAATCGTCCCGGCATAGCAGATCAACGTGTAGACTTGGTAGACTCGCGATTTTGACATTGGTGAGGTTGTTAAAAGAAGATGCGTTGTCCAACACGCCAAGCAGATAGGACTGAATCAACGCTTGCTGCGCCGCGATATCTATCATATAGCGATTCGGTCAGTAATTGATCACCATACATCGTTGGGGCTCCAGACGCAAGGCCAGAAGATCCTCATCAAGCATAAACGAGGAATATCCCCGGCTCGCTAAAGGATAGGGGTAGTGTGCTAGAGAGGATGGCCCTGAAGTGCATGGAGCCGGAATACCCGGGATAGGTGTTATGCCAGTGGAACGACTCATAGGCACCTACGCTGTGACAAGAATATCTTCTGGTTTCGAGTAAGCATATCGGGTTGCAGGCGTAGCGTCTTGGCCCGTTCCTTGCAGCAATCCAGCAGAGGTATGGAGGGACGGATAGACCTGGGTCGGCTCTCGGGCAACGGGCACCTCCTCCGCTCCTCGCCGGCAAGCTTCTCCAGCGAGATGCCCTCTCTCTTGAGAAGCTCATTGACCAAAGCAGGAATGGATACAGCGGGGACTGTAGTATTGGATACCAAGGAAGCAAGCGCTTCGTGGGAATAAGGGGTATCGAAGTCAAGCATGTATGAGTCTTCCGAGACATGACCGCCATTCTTCTCTCCGAAGATGACGGGTCGATGCGGAGGCGTCGTGACATCAGGACCTTGCAGATAGCCCAAGCCCCCTTCGCAGGACAGTGCTAGCTCGCGAACATTACCTAGGTGACTTAGAATCCGGAACATGCCTTTAGACCTTTCTAGAGACTCCGTGATTCTCTGAAGGGTCGACTGCGTCGACAGGGGCGCTTCTACAGGCCACCGGTACACACCCCAAGGCCGGACATAGAGGGCAAGGTCACTATAGACCTTAGGAGATGCGAGCTCGGGCTCGCTTAGCTCCAAAGCCAAGGCGAAGCGACGGATCTGGTCACCAAACGAACTGAAGACACAACTAGTGTCGACGAGTCGGTTCGTCACGTCGACAGCGGCAGAGTCGATCTGCTGTCGAAGCCCGCTGTCAAGAGTCGCACAGAGATTAGGGCCCACATGGACAACCAGCTGTCGCAGATAGTAGCCTGAGAGGCACCGGTAGCATTCACGATTGACGAGCCGGAGAGCCTGCACATCTTTGCGATCGACATACTCGGCGATGGCAATGAAAATCTCGATGGGCAGCTTCCCGGCGGGCCAGGCGATGTCTGTCGCAAGCCCGTCAGTAACTCTCTCACAAGCTTCATCCGAAACGACACAGTCGCTAATTTCGGCCGTGGTAAGCTAGTAGGCGTCCTCAAATTCGTATTAAGATTCAAGTCAAAATTATTCAAGCCGTTGAATAGATCGTCCGGGTGTAGGTAACACGGGATAGGGTTATAAGGGAGCAAAGAGCCGAGTATATAGTGACGATAATGATGGCTGGGGGGTGCTTACTACTAGACGCCAAGGCACTCATGTTGGCGGGCAGGCCGGGGGGCAGTGGGCCAACAGTCGTGGTGTCTTAACGCGATCCCCTGGACCCCTCGGAGTTGTTCTTGGGGGCTGCCGGATAGCGGTGGGCAAGAAATTTCGGAGGGAGCCCCTGGGTAGGCTATTGTGGATGGTTTCAGAAAGAGATACACGCGCAAACGAATACCGCAAGCTGTAAATCCTCCCAGGAGGAAAAGCTGACCCAATGAGCCTTACGAGTGAGTATTTCACCTAGAATGGGGCGAGATAACCATGCATCGGGCGGTACCTAAGGTTACGGTCACCGTGGGAGAGGGCCGATATTGACCCGCAGGCGGCTTTGGCTTTGGCCACAAGTGCGTAACTAGGATTAGAGGTACCTAGGGTGTGCTGCTAACTAGTGGGTAGACTAACTTTCTAGCAACTGCAACGAGCGCTAAGTTAGGATATCGGGTGGTCGGTGCGAGAAAATAACCACACGGCTTCCATGACTCTAGATGTCTTTGAACCCTTTGAACCTTAGGGGTATTTCGATTCAGCTTTAGGTGAACTCCTCCAAACTTATACTACTACCCATTTCTATCTAGTTTCTCATTATGGAAAGACCTCGGCTACCTAACATTTCCACGTATGTATATCAGACAAGTGATGTGGCATCTCCTATGTTTCGAAACGCTCGACAGGCAATTACAGAGACAACTTGACATACAGGGAGAGGTTCAAATCGTATGGACTTATCTAGGTAGCTTAAATAAATGCAGCCAGAGTCCAATAGAAGTGAGTTCCTGTAGGCGAAGGTCCGGGAATGTGTTGTATGGTGGAACACCGACGTAGTTACATATAAGTTTGGTGGTGAGACTCATGAGACCCAACGGCTTGCCCAAGGCTGCCGAGTAATCATGCATAGAGGCAAGTATAGCTCCTAAAATTTACAAACTAAGATCGCTATCTAATCTACACATGTCCGAGTTATACCGTAAATTGCAGTTGCTGCCAGGGGTTCGGTATGTCACTAGCATCCGAGCAGTGCTAAATGACCGTCATATAAAAGCAGATGAAGTGTATATTGGAAGAAAGGCTATACGTATAGCAACATTTCCAGTTGTCGCATCCGTGTAGCTTATGAGAATCCTGAGATTCGGGGCTATACCAAGGTATCGAACTCGTGTCAAGAGAAGGGAGTAGCTATGTAATCATGTTCCCCCTTCTTTGAAGAATCGATGTGAGTCATAAAAGCAACGAAGCTAGTTGTTGCTTCGTTGGTCCCCGGTCTGACGTATATGGGAAGCAGGTGGGCAGGAGAGTAGATCATCTCTTATTTTCGATTCGCTGAACAAGAATATACCTAATTATCCCAACATCAACAGTAAGGTTGGGAAGAAGAGACCCGTTGAGTGAGTGTACATAAGTCGCATCGCACGTCCTACGTAGTCTGGATAGTTAAAATAAACAACTACGGAACTGCTTCCATATACCTATGGATACTAGTTACATCTCAGCTAGGATCACGCATGTCTCCCAGTGGCGGCTACTGGATACTCACCGGCACGGCTGGGCGACTCCGAAGCAAACTAATAAAGGTGTTGGACTATACGGATGCCGGGGTGGGCGTTTGATCAGAGCAGCGATGC
The DNA here is from genome assembly GCA_004154925.1 of Monosporascus cannonballus. Classification (NCBI taxonomy): domain Eukaryota; kingdom Fungi; phylum Ascomycota; class Sordariomycetes; order Xylariales; genus Monosporascus; species Monosporascus cannonballus. Next base: position 91,744 of record QJNS01000158.1, on the reverse strand, counting down.
ACTAGGGGGAAAAGATATAGATCGGGGGTACGATCGCCTTAACATCCATCTTCAATCGTCCCATCCCGCCAGCAACCGGGCGTTGTCGGCCGCAGGTGTTCCCGACCGCCCGAAGCGAACCCGAGCACAATCCAACGAACCATCGGAGATGAGCTCCGGCGATAAAGTCACAGCGCGGCCCGGGACATGGCCAATGCGGGCTCGGTTACTGCTGCTGCAAGGTAGGAACCGGCCCGTGCCCTGCAGGAGGATGGTCCCCATTCATCAAATTTCAATGCATCAAGTAAACCCTGATCTATTTGACTGACGCACGATGAGAAGTTTTCCTACAAATTTCTGATCTTCTTTTCTCTTCCCGCTTTTATGGCTGTTTTTACCTCGAGACCTCTGGACAGCCCAACCCCTCCCGAAAATCCGGGGGACCTTAAGGGGCGTTGAACTTGGCCCACGGCCGCAACAGAAATCGTGCCAGTCTCCTTTCCCCGATGCCGGTACGAAAATCCGACTCAAGTATTAGTCTGGCCAGTTCCTACTTAACTTCACCAGCGCCGTTTAGTTTATCACCCCCAGGAATTTGTTAGTGTGGCCGAGGGGGGATCCGCTTCACCTAGGCCTGTCGAGGGGGGAATGGACGCCAATTTCGAATCCCCCTGGCTTGTCGTACCCTCCTCTTCGACGAGATAAGATATAGGCAACCATAATCAGCGCGCTCGACTCGCCCAATCCCTCCTCTGGAGCGGAGCGTGGCGATCACCGCTCCGCCGAGAATGGCCTATCACGGCAGAAATCATATAGTCCCGCCCGCCAACGTCCAGGATTGGAAAGAAAAGGAGGGGGATAGGAAAATTGGGTAGAGCTTATGCTGATTTCTGGCATCACCGCTCTTTCGGTTTCCTCTTCCTGGCTGCCTCTTTGTCTGCAGCGGAGCCCTATAAGTGACAAATAAAGTGGAAACTCGGAATCAGAGACGAGGTGGTGTGGGGAGGGAGCAACAGAAGAGGCTGAAGCTCAGAACGAACATTGGATATTGGACCGGAGCAGATTATAGCCATGTGGTAGAAGTGGTTGTCGTTTTGTGGATGTAGACGATCATTAGATTCTAGGTGGTCACTTGATTTCGGCGATTTGGTAGACGAACTCGCGAGACGCTCCACCTGGAAGCTACCACGACCACCTTTTGGTTCTATATATGCACGTGTGCATGCAGGTGCCTTCTCCACTTAGGTACAAGCTGCCCATGGGCGTCGAAAGTAACCACTCGCAATCGGGTACATGAACGAGGCCTTTGGGAATCCCGCCTACACTAAGGCAAGCTAGGTGACTCGCATGCCACCTAATGCCCAGAAATAATACTTCCCTTCCCGCATAGGCAAACATCCCGCAATCGGCGGAGGGATCACCGACTGCAAATCAGAGGCGAGCGTGAATCGAGGGTGCCCCTCAGGCGGGTGCTCATGATAGGCCACCAATGGAAGAGGCCGTCAGCATGTGGGTGGACAGGTCCGGTCGAAAAGGCTGAGGGAGATTTAGAAGTGAAGATAGCTGGCTACGCGTAGCCTTGTATGACTGCGTCATGTTGGACGCCTCTCAACTCTGTAAACCCGATTCTCATGCGTGAGAGTGACTTTTCGTAGATCGCTTCATACGATGTCCTGTAACCATACATAACGCCCAGCTCGGGCCCGTTTCCGTACCATTCCGGGGAATGACAAGATACAGGCATGCCCATAAATACGGACTATAGGAGTAAACAAAATGCCGGGAAACAGTCTGAGACTTCCATAGGAACAAACATAAGGAAATGTCAAGGCCAATCTTGGTCAACGTCCCAAGATCCTACGAAGTTCAGTTGGCCAGGGTCGGAAAGATGTCTTGTAGGCTTTGGTTGATCTGTCCCCGAATCGTTGAAGGCGCTGTTGGGAGTCTCAGAGACACCCTGGAATTGCGCCACGGGTAGGTTTGCAGCCTGGTCGAGGGTCCAGAATTTGAGCACGTCTTGCTGCCATCGGGTCATATCTCGAATTTTGAGGCGGACGCGGAATGTCGCATATAATATTTCTGCCTCGAGGGCGGACGAGCGCAACTTATGGAGCAGCCACCGGTTAATGTAATCGCCCTTGTCTTCTGGATTCGCGTCCCCGACTAGCGAATAGATGCCGCATTCGCGAGTTGCATCGTCAATGAACTTTTGTCGCGCTGGAAAAGTTGGTGGCAGGGAAGTTGCCATCTTCAGAGACTGTTGGGGTGTCAGGGGGAAGGCTTCAAGCAGATGTACCGGGTTCGAAAGGAGGACAGAAAATGCACCGTGTGCTAAGGTGCGCGGATGGTTCCTGTCGAAGCTGGGTGGCAGATCTCCCAGGTGAATATCGTCCCGGAAGAAGGGGTCAAACCCGAACCCTTCCTCTCGAAAAGGGGTATTTCTAGGCATAAGGCCCCTGTCCAGACAGTCTTTCCGGAGGTCTCTGGCCTTGTTGGAATACAACTCGATGTCCAAAATAGCCTGCTTCTGAAGATCATCATACTCCTGTAGGAAATCGATTTCTTCTTCAGACATAAGTTTGAAATTCCCATGCCTTGCCATAAAAGCTTTCGTTCTCTCAAAGCCCCCAAAATCCTGCCGCAAATCGACATTATCACTTGGAATGAGTTTCCACTCTAAAGCCTTCCTCTTCATCTGTAGATCCGTCAATGATTCCTTAGCGAGCTGAAGGTCCTTGAAGGCCTCGAGAAGCTCTTCGAACAAAGGATGGATGTCCTCCGGACGGTCACCAGAAATGCCTTTTAATGTGAGTCTAGAAGTGGAGTCCTCCGTCGACGACTCTGACGGAGACGAGGGCACGCTATCGGGGCGGGCAGCTTCGTCGTAGAACCTCCTTTCTTCCAGGCCCAGTTCAAGCTGTCCATCCTCAAACTGATCTATCAATTCCTCCAGGCGATGTTCAGCCTGGTCATAAAAAAGTTGTGCGTCCTGCATTTGCTTGAAGAGAGGGACAAGTCCCGGATTATCTGGTAATATAGACTGGGCAGCTGCCATAAAGGCGCGGCCGGTGCTAACCCTTCTTTCGCGCAAATCCTGGAGTTTTATACGTTCGTTTCGAAGCCAACCAAAAATCTCCCAGGTTTCTGTTCGCTTGCGCCTAAGTTTAGCGTATTGCTCTAGGAGCCGTTCATGCTTCATTTCGGTATCCGCTAGAGTGTCCGTTCCGCAGACTGAATGCGCAGGGTCCTTGGTTTCTGCTCCTCCCGTTTCCGAACCCCCTGCCGCCCCTCGGATATGACTAGGTGTGGGGCTGGACGGAGATCCGGAGCTAGTCTGCTGATATGATCCAGGCCGCCGTACTTGACCGCTGGACCGAGAGGAGAGAGGGCTCGTGCCATCTTGCCTAGTAACGGAGCTGTTGGTCTTGTTCGCAGTTGAAGCGACCCGTTGTTGGCTCTCAGGTCCGGGGCATGATCGGCCAACGCTACGAGAGCCAGGGGCTGCGTTGGAGTTATTAAGTGAGCTATCCACTAAAGAAATGGTCGCTGCAATCCTTCGACCTATGCGCTTCGTGCCCGTAGTCGATAATGTCAAGAGTGGAAGGCTTGGGGGGATACGACCAGTATATTCTTCAACATCATTTGATGAACTGGACGCGTAGTCAGAGCTGCTCCAGCCTTGGCGGTCCAGTTTGAAGCTCCGGCCCGTCGTCACAGAGCCGTTATTTACGCTCATAGCGGATATGGGATTGCCTAGCTCCAGGCCGGAGGGGAGCCTTTCCCCATCATGTTGCTGCGGCTCTTGCTGTTGCTTCTGGCGTTGTTGCTGTTGTTCCGCACTTTTCGCCATGTACAGCTCATAAACAGTAGCACTCCTGGGAACAGACAGACCTTGACCGAGGAGCAAACCTATTGAGATCTCGATAGGGAAGACGCGTAGAGCCAGCCTCTCGTTGTTGACAGGACTGTCGTCTCCGACGTCCCGCTCCTAAGACAGGCTGTGACAGGCAATGGCGGATAAGCAAAAACAGGGCATCAGCTGAGCCGCGTCCATGTGTAGCAGCCAGCTATTGATGGAATGTGTTTGGTCAGAAGGAGCCAAATGAAATCCGCCACATGTTATGTGTGACAGCTCCTAGCTAATTTGTGCAATGCATCTTACTAGAGAGTCCGTCAAGGGTACCGACCACTCAGTAGCAGATAAGGGAGTGGCTGCAATAGTAAGTACCTAGGTAATCAATGTCACGGTATTTGAAAGAGAAGGCGGTGGAGAACTCTATTGAGGCTCAAACGGAACACTTGATGTACTAGCCTGCCCCACCCCCGCTAAGTCCCTGTCCTCCAGCACGGCCCCATGCCAGACTCGCTCTGAAGCCAGGGTTTCAGGGGGTTCTAGAGGTTCACAAGGGAGACGCCAGGGAGATGCGAGCTGTTTAGAGGAGCAGCCCTATCCGGACTATAATTTGTTTGTCCTAGACACCTTGACGGCTGTCAGCCTCTCAATACCGCACCCGACGCGCCCGTACAGCTCTAAAACTAGAAACCACTTGGTAAACCTGATGTTGTATGTATCTTGTGATGTTTTTAATTAACCCGGTCATTATTCGCGCGTATTAATTGCTTATTATTATTATAATAAACGCGACGCAACCATAATTTGCCGCATAATGCTATGAGGGGCTATTTTAGGCCGGATGGCTGGCGCTGGAAAAGGTAGTTAACGCCGCCGCTGCCGCCATAAAAATTCGACTATACCACGTCGCATGTAATTTCGACGGAAATGTAATGCTTTCAAACCTGATTCGACCGTGCTATACCTTAGCATTGGTATTTTGATATCTACCATTTACGGCGGGGCCGGTCAACTTATGGGATTAGCTGGCTGGCAGCTGCAGAATTAATTTGGAAATACAAAATATAGCCCCGATAGGACCGCTCCTTTAAAGCTACTATGGCGTTATGGGTATCTTTTAGCACAGAGTCAGGTATACGGGCCATGTGTAACAACCTACCTTGGATTAGCGCATTTCGCTAAGAAGCAAGATGGCTGCAATTCTTCGGATGTACCTTCGTTGACCATGCAAAATCTACACCTAATATGTATGGCATGGTTCCTAGCGCGCCCCATTGGTACCTGAAGCTGTGCTAAATATTTTGCTTGATACCGTAGTAGAGCCAGAGTTCTCACGCCAAACATCCCTAGCGCGCCATTTTAAACATATGCAATCCATCCTACACGTGCGTCGTTTCTTTTCCAATGACAGGATTGTCTGCATTTGATGTGCGTGCTAACTAGGTATAGGTAGTGAACCGCCCTTGTCTCCATCTCAGTCATCCACATCCTCCACACTATCCACACCATCCGTTCCACACCATCCTCGTCGCATCTGCTGTATTTTGTCGAACTGCAGGTTTCGGCGCTTCCTTGGGAACGGAATTCTTGTACGGATCCACGAAGGCTCAGCAGCCTAGGACCTGGCACTTCCACGCGATGCCGTTGAAGGACAGAGTTTCGTTAGGACCTCTGGATGCTAGAAAATCCCGTTGATAAGAACTCCCCTCTTCATCTAGTACGATGCATACCCCACCATCCCGGTTCCCGGTTGTGCCTCTGTGTAGCTATTGCTTGATAAGTGTCGATGACTAAATACGTAGTGTCGTTCAGTCGGCTTCAACTCTCTTGACTGTACTGGACAATACTCACCATCTCTCCTTTTGGGAAAGCTTAACTTGTAACCGAAGAGCGCTGCTACGGCCCAGACCGCTACCCGTCAGCTCGTTGTAGTATGTAGTATCTCTTTTCCTCTTCTGTTTCTCTCTGGGGTGGTACACCATTCGCTAGGTCGGAGACAGCCTGCTTATCTCGGCGGACTTGGCGTCTTCCTCTTCCTTCCCTTTCCCTATAAACTTCTAGATGTGTAGATGCACCCTACAAGCTCACTACCACTCTGCGTTGCTGTGCTACTCTGCGGCCAATGACATTTACTCCGAACCAGTCACCAGTCGTGAGATACGATAGGCCATGAACCGATTATTTATGCGCCTATTAGGCAAAGCACAATTTGACACAGTGCCACACCCGACAAGCAACCTTCACGACCCGACCTGCAGTGGGCGGCGCGATTGTAAGGTTGCTCGACCTTGGACAAGCTTACTATAAGGGCGGAGCCGCATGTGCGATTTAAGGCTCGACCCGTCGCTAGACTACCTACTCGATTGCTTGTGGAAATCGGCGTCCATCGCCTGACTCGATTTCCTGCAAGTTGCGCTACATCCCCCCATAAAGAGACAAACCTATACAAGATGTTACGATGGGGAAAGGTAACAGCCATGCGTCCTCGTCCTCCCACAACAATTGGAGCGACCCGATATGGTCCGAAGCATATCAACAGTGGTATACACAGCGGGTAGGGAGAGATGGTATGCCCCTATTGCGATGTCCGCCGTCCGCATAACCTTTGAGTGCTCACACACGAGATAGGTAAAACTGAGTTTAACTGGATCAGGGCACTCCCCCCGGCCGCGGCAGGTCAGGACGATGCGATTCCTCGCAGTCAGCAACATGTCGACCAGATAACCCAGGGTGTCCAAGACATGAATATTGCCCAAGCTGCCTATGGTGGAGGACAACAATATACACACCAAATTCAGCAAGTAGGGGGACATTCTAGCACTATCGACCCCTCTCAGTCACATCTACCTGCTGACTCTATTGGAGGTAATGTGACCTTACTTAAAATAACGAGTAGCGAGACTTAGCTGACAGGCTTCCTCGATAGACTCAAACTCGTTCTCACCGTCAATCTATACCCATCATGGGGTGGTGGAAATAGATCCTCCTATTGGGGAGGGGAAAGGCAAGGCCCGCGCAGACGACCAACAGCACATGGACTCTGGTGTAGCCTTGATGCAGGGTGATGTACACCCTATTGATCCTGGCTTTGGACTTTCAGGGGGTGGCTATGGTGGTGGTGGAGGTAAGATACATTTGAACAAGCACTTCATCATACATGAGCTCACCTCAGTATAGGCTCTGACAACCTAGCCACTGACATGACGGGGTCGGCTACCTATCGAAATCCATATTCGGGTCCGTACACACGTTCCCTCTGTGGTTCCCGTCCGTGGGTAAAGTTGCTGACCTACTTAGAACAATTCGGCGGCCTGTACGACACCGTGGCAGGCAACGCTCCCGTGGACGGAGGATTCGATCAGGTTGCTGCAGAAAGCCACAGCCAGAACTTTGGACAGGCCCACCCCGGCGAAGCCTCATTGTACAACACCGAACCTACCGCTTACGACCAACCAACTATTGACCCAAATACCTACTCCCATGGTTTGTTCAAACGCTTTTACTCGGTCAGACTCGGGGCTAATGACGAGCAGCAGAAGATGAGGAAGAAGAGGAAGGTACCATCACTCCTCGCGGCAATAGCTCGCCAGCCCATCATACAGGGAGTTACATTAGCGGGACTGGTGGGAGCACAGAAATACTAGACCCTAGTAGGTGACCTCACCACCCTGCTCATGACCTTTACTAACATTCCGCGGGGTTCATTGTTGAATATTCCTATAGATACCAACCCGGAGAGGTATTATAGATTTTAATTTAACCCCTCAGTCATTTTCCTCTACCGATACCGAGTCCTGAATGTTGCGCAGGTACTGAAGATACTCTGGTCTGAACCTCGAGGTGCCGCAAACAGCCGCTTCTCTGAATGGGAAATCAAAACAACCTCTTCCGGTCCATTTTACGTCGGATATCGTAGGTTTATTGTCGTTAGGACCGACGAAGGCCACAGCACTTGCGTGTAAGCTACACTATCCCCTCCAGGTGTTCTTCTAGCTAACCTGGTAAGGCCCATCTCAACCTATGAAGGTAAAGCATGCACAAAGAACGGCGTGCGAGCCTCGAAACATGGTATCGTGTACGAACTCTCAAAGCATAAGAGGCCACCCAGGCCCCTGAAGAGGGAGCCGGAGCTCGGATTCGAACCCGTCGCCGTTGAGATCTATGCGGACAACGAGAAGCTTCAGCTCGAATCTAGGGTCAACTACTCGAAACTAGTGACGATCGAGCATAACGTCAAGGTTTTCTTCATCGGCAAGGTCGCACAGCAGCACTTAGACTACGTACAGAAGGCGGTCAACGAGTGCTGGAGTAAGAAAAAGACGGAGCGCTCGAGGAAGCATAGAAAATAGGCCCCTGGGCTCACCCCAGGCACAACACCACGTTTATCATGCCCATGAGCCCTACAATGCTGGCTGCGGGTTATATGCGATTCGCTATACGTTCAGGTCACCGGGATGACCGTCTTGGTCTTTCCTATTACCGGAACTGGCCGGTAAACACCAACCAAAACACAAACGATGTGGTGGTAGTTCACCTCGGAACTCCACCATATAATGACTAACGAATGGCGCTCAATTCTCATAGAAGGATAACAGCACCCCCGCCCAGCAGGCGGGCTAGTCGGGGGGCTCGCGGCAGACTAGGAAATTGCAGATTGCCTCACGGGCGGTGCGGGCGTGGCGGCAGATTTCTCGGGTATCGAGGCATTCTGGTCAATATATTTCCAAAGGTGTTCATTTCAAAATCTCTTGATAAGCAAACGGCGTTCCTTGCGATGATTTTTCTCCGGTTCCGAGATTGGTTCAGTACCACCTCTATTCCCGCTTCTTTAGGGCCCCAGTCCTTCGCCCCATTTTTTCTCTATAGGATCACCCATACGAATTAGATATGAGATGCGGTCTTGTATGATATCCCAAAACCTACACTCTTTTATACCTGCCCGTCTGCTTTGTTGCGTCTGGACGACTGTGCAGGTGTCTCTGACTAAGCAACGTCAGCCTTGCTCTGGCTCCCCCCTAAACTGGCAGCATATTGCAAGACCTACCACCATATTTATCCTACCTTGGAATGGTGAGAGCCCCGGGTTCTGCGGTAGAGGAATTGCCATCCTCTTAAGCATGCTGACCCTCGAGTTCTTTGACGCACACACGACGGCTCGATCCTCCCATCCGATGTGCCGTCGGAGCAGCTTAAATAGCCATTGTATAGCCCACCCACCGGCCACCTTTACAGAACTCGAACTCTTTCTAGAGCCACTAGTCGTGTATCTCGGAGTACTCAGAAGAAATCCATACGAGAAAACATCATGTTCATTTCCGGAGTCGTTGCTCTATGATCCCAATCGTAGTCTACATTACATGCACGAAGATTCCGGCCGCCTACCATTAATCGATCGGCCGGAAGAGTACAACAAAGAAGCATAGTATCCCCGCGCGTATCCCCCCTTTCCATCCCGGCCCTCGCTTCACCCCTGCAATCGATGAATCAAACCAATCCGACCTAATGCCATGTATCGCGCTCCCCTTCCGGCGAGATTCCCGTCAATAACCCCTGGGCCCTGGATCTCATCTCTCATATCGTTCGTTCGTATACAGTCTTTCTCTCATTCGTCACATTCCCGGATAAAGAGACATGCGACTGACTCGACTCATCAAGACAGGGCTATACAATCCATACCATCCCCCTAGCCTTCTTCCTCTGACCTCCTCACGGGTGCACATACGATACTCGTCGCTCACTCGCTCATTCAGTCGTCGCCCCTCCGATTCCGACCGGCAGCGCGCTTCTTCCGCTTCTCTTCCTGGTACGACGAAGACGAGACCTCGGTGCCGACGACGCTGCTGCCGCCGGCGCTCGACGACAGGCCGGGGATGTAGCAGTGGTAGGTCTTGGTACCGAGGTCATCGTCCTGTGCCTTTTTGTTACCGTTGTCATAGTCGGCACTGTTGTTGTTCTCGTAGCCGCCGCCGCCGACCTCGCTCTCGCCGCCGGGTGCCGGTAGGTATCTGCCGCCGCCCAGCATGCCGATGTCGCCCTCCTCCTCGACGATGGTGGCGGCGCGACCGGCGCCGTCTGAGCGGTTGTGGCGGTGGTAGCTCTCGGCGCGCTGGTAGCTGAAGTCGCGCCGGCCGGCGGACCGGCTCTTGTCGGTGGCGAGGTGCCGCGCCTCGGCTCGCATGCGCTCCTCCTCGCGGTCCGTGTTGCGCTGCGCCGTGCTGTAGACCTTGCGGATGCCGCCGGCCTTCTTGCTGCTGCCGGCGGCGGCCGAGCTCGCCTCCCGGTCCCTGGCCTTGGACTTGGACCTGGACCTGTCCCTAGTCGGGGCGGTGGCGGTGGTGGTGGTCTCGGCGTCCGTGTACGTGGTCTGGTCGTCGCGGTAGTACGCCTCCTTCTCCTGGTCGCGGTCGCGGTGCCGGTCCTCCCTCCTCCTCTTCTTCTTGTCGGACCGCGTGGGCGTCTCCTGGCGGTTGCTTAGCAGGTCGCTGTCAGCGGAGAAGGCCGAGTGGCTGGGGTTCGTAGATCCGTCCCACTGGCTGCCCTCGCTCTCCTTGTTGATGCCTCCGACGCGGGCCGGCTTCTCGCCGCGGTAGGCGCGCAGGTGGCTCTGGGCCTCGGCCTCGGCCTCCTCGTCGACGAGCACGCCGTCCTCGCCGCGGTGGGCCGCCTTCTCCCGGCTCCGGCGGTCCTTCTTCTTCTCGCGCTCCCGCTCCTTGCGCTCGCGCTTGGCCTTGCGCCGCGCCCGCCCCATGATGTCCGACACGCCGCCCGTGATGCCCGTCAGCGTGCTCTGCGTGTCGTCGGTGCCGCCCGACACCTGCGTCAGCCCGCCCGTGTACTCGGTGTTGGCGTCGTAGTCCTTGTAGGCGCTGCCGCCGCCGAGCTGGGTGCTGGGCGTGGCGCCCGACAGGATGGTGCCGTTGGGGCCCTTGCGGCGCAGCACCGTGCTCTTGTAGTCGTCCCAGTCGTTCTCCTTGAAGTAGAAGCCGCCGTTCTTGGCCCAGAAGAAGAACCAGATGCCCCCCACCACGAACGTGACCCCGATGAGCCCAAACACGACGAACACACCGGTGTTGTTGATGTCCCGGAAGTTGGTCGCGCCCTCGTGCGGGTTATTCTTGTACCCCGTTTCGCCTTCGCCATCCCGCGCTAGGAGGATCGACCGCGCTGCGAGCGGTCCGAGCCGGGAGATGATGGAGTGGTTGGGCGTTGGGACGTCCAACGTGCTCGCTACGGGCTCATTTCTGGAATCAATGGCGGAGGATAGGATATCGCGGGCGTGTGCTACGAGGCTCGGCAGAAGAGGTGCCATTTCGGCGGTGTGGCGGTGTGTTAGAATTTCAGTGACGATATGATGCGTCCCTAAACCGGAGAATAGGTTTGCGTGATGAACTTGGTGTCGGATGGAATGACTCGGCTGGTGTTCTGCTGGAAAAACCAGCCAAGCCGATATGGGATGAACGTGACCAGCTCGGTTGCCGTGTTGCGTTGGCTAGTGGGGAAATGGCCATCCAAAATTCGCGGTGTGATGATGGAGTGTCGGTGATAGTCAACCTGTCGTGCAAGCAGAATGAATGTTGGTAGGAAAGAATTCAAGTTCCATCCAGCTCTGGGAATTCGGTTGTCGGGTGGTTTCTATGGCCACTCACCCAAAAAGCCGTGGCTGGGCATGGGATGATAACGAGGAGGTTGGGGTGGCCAGCTCATCGAATGTCAACAAAAGATTACGTAGCCAAATAATTGCTGCAGCAACCGGGGCTTCGTGCACGAAGTCACTTGTGGGGCACTTGGGCTGGACGGTTAACGGTCTGGTGCACAGGGAAAACGGCTGGCGGCAGCCGCGCACTACCCCGGCTGATAAGACAACCCCACTGTGGGGGAATAGCCGCCTCCCCCACCCCCTCCACCACCTTACTTAAACGGGTTGTACCATATCAGCAGGCTCTGGTCAATATTGCTGGGACACACCCCATACCCTGTACCAAAACGTCCCCAGTTTCGATAAATATCCTTTTTCTTTTCACCTGCAATTAAATCGACAACGCATCGAAGATAATAATTTCTTTTAGCATTATTATGAAAACCAAAAACTAGAGATTACGGTAGATGCTTTGGAACGTTCCTGCGATTTTTCTAGGTTAAATTACGTATAAATAAATATGGTTGTTGATATGGGGTGTAGGGTTGTGGGTGGTGGGGTGTCCCAGCAATATTGACCAGAGCCTGATCGGGTAGCGCAGTTGGCATCGATCAACCTCACGGCGCATCGGTCCCGTCTCATCTGCACATCAAAGCAGCAACGCGGGGTGTCCCATCCATCTCCTATGCAGTTGCGACGCTCGCACGAGTGCTCCCCAGCGCCATTCGAAACGAGGCCTCGCGACAAGGGTATTTCTAGCCGCCGGCGGAAATTAACCAACTGCGAATCAGAGCCGAGACTCTCTTCTCCGCATCGTATGGATGGTCGAGGAAAATCCGTGAGCTACTAGGAGCAGCAGTTCATGTTTCACAAATGTGTCAGCTTCCGTTGCCGGGCTGCTAGGCCTTCTTTCACTGCTGGCTGGTATATTACATTCCGTAGATACATACCTGGCCAACGGCGGAGGAGTTATTGTGCCCGGGGAGTTAAGACGGGATAACTTTTCGAGATTGATGACATGCGGGCCCAACTTCCCCCTCTCTGGCACCTCCTTAGAACTCCCAACTAACGGAACCGATCCTCCTTCTAGAGCTCCCGATTGGCGTATATGCGTTCATCTGACATATACACGGAGTAGGGTCCCCCTTCTTCCCACAGGAGTTCAGCGGCGCAGCGAGTCACTACCTATGTACACAGGATGCGGAACCCCAGCGGGCTATGAATGCATACATGCCGTTCATGATGCATGCACACATACATATGTATATATATGCCGCCAGTTGTCTGGCTAGCGAGCAAGTCCCAAGACCATGATGGGACGGCCGCGCTACCGGCAGGATGCGAAATGACATATCGCATCGTCGGCATCGCTGCTGACTGCATCGACAGCTTTCCAGCGGGCCTCCCACATATATTACTTGCTATGACATCCATATAGCTATCTACCGAGCGGCACGGTACTAGGCGACCCTTCAAACCAACTATACGTAGCATCTGTCCCCGTTACTTCAGCAGCCTCTTGGTTAGATGATATAATACGATATTCAAAGGCGAGTATCGGAGAAACAGGCTCCCTGCCTGTACATATTCTCGATACCCGCGTGGGGTTTAAAGAATGCACTGCGAACACGAGAACGATAATCGGAGACAGTGAAGCCGGTCCACGTGAGTTACATTGTGACGAAGCTACCTCCGGCGATAACATATGTGCGTATATGCGTATGCATGTGTGAGTACCCTAGGTAAGGCGACCGAGTGATTATCTGTAAGTATGCGGAGGAGGCGAACCACACAGCCGTCACGACGTGGTACGATCGGCGTCCCTGGGGATCGTGGAGGGCTTGCAAGTCAGTCGGTCAGTCAGTTAGTCATCTGTACGCAAAATAACCCCATTTAGGAGGCGGGCCGCGGCAAATACAATATGTCGCGCATGGAGTTACTAGACTAGTCCAACAAGAGCGAGTATGTGGGCAATCACACATAGTATCGCCTGAGGTCGCATTAAGCATGTCATTCGCTTCCACGAATGTTCCTACGGCGTGCGGATGAGTGAGAGACAGAGAGGTGCATTGACGAAAGAGGTGAGCTATCTATCTAACGTTCGCGCGATGTGATATGAAACCCCCTCTGGCTGCGTCCTTCCCGCAGTGGAAACTGACCGCATACATGAGTGCTGGGCATGCACTGCCCAGCGGCTTTATATTCCCAGACCCTCCCATCATGCCTTATGCTAGCCTCGTCGGGAGGCAGCAAGGGCGATTAAACAGCAGGAAGTGGAACAAATGTCCGAATGCGAAGTCTATCTTTTGAAGAAGAAATAAAGTATGAAGGATAAAAAAGGAAGAGTAAAACCCCCAACCATCGAGATGGCAAAAGCCCCCTTGCTAAAGATAGCAATCGTAATCCTCACGGCCAACGGAAGTGCGAACTTCCTGTGACATCGCGATTAAACAAATTGATCTATCAGTCCAACTCTTGCGCCATGCGAATGCGAATGACTCGGCTCTCAAAGCGGAACAGGGTATCGCAACGGCATGGTCCTGCCATTTCTGCCTATGTACGTGAAACAAGCCGAAAATAGAACTGACCTCGAATGCTGGGGGACTTGAGGCCCCAAACAAAAGAAAGAGTAACAACGCAGAATCGAAGCGCCCGGCTGACAATAACAGCCACACAATATCCCTCCCAGCGGCTCCCGAAACCTTATCATCCATTCATCTCATCACTCATTTCCTCGTATACATGTGTCGATATCCACCAGAACCAGACGAAAAGAAAGGGGCATGCGTTTCCCCATCATGCATCGTCTATGTGATCAAGTTTTGGGGAAATCAGCCCTTCCGCTTTTCGTGTGGCGATGGTGGAAAAAAGAAAACCACCCAAAGATAGCCCAGGATATAACATCGCGCCAGTGATAGAAGCCCCGCAGTAACTTTCCAGATTTCAACGTAGACCAGAAAGATTCTTTGCGTCGCTTGCTCCACATGACAGAGCAGTCGTAAATCAAACTAAAAGGAAAAGATATAAGGTGGTAGGTTCTTGATTTCGCTACCTCGCATTCAATAGTAATGATCATCGGTGTCGTAAAAGCTGGAATTATATCCGGGATACGGTGGGTAGCCATGGGGGTATAGAGGTGGCGCGTGCGACATAGAACGAGTGTAGGCGGCTTGAGAGGACGCTCTAGTGCGAAGCGGAAGACGCTCATGTCGACTCTTCCTGTCGTCTTCGTACCGACTCTTCCTGTCGTCTTCGTATCGACTCTTCCTATCATCTTCGTACCGACTCTTTCTGTCGTCTTCATAAATAGAGGTGGCACGGTCGCTACCAACACGCGATGCTCCATTATTGCGGCCAATATTGACATCACCACCCCCGGGGCAAGTGATCCTGGCACCATTAATTTCGACAACAGCGCCTTCGGGAAGTTTAATGGTAAGGTCATCCTCCCCGCTTGCAGACCGTGTGGTCCGAGTGGTTGCGGAATGTTTGTAGTCGCTCTCGTCGTGACTTCCGCTGCTGCGAGTCGAGCCTCTACTATCACCATCCTTCACCCGCCTCAGAGTCTCAGCTGTCAGGGGAGCGGCAGGCCCAGTGACATCGCTCTGGTAGCGCGAAGCACTGCGCATTTTATCCTCTAGGTTGTATGACGAGTTTCGGCGCCTCGTATAGGAAGCCGGCTCAAGTTGATATCTCTCAACATCGTCAAAAGAATCATCGCTCAGACTGTGACTGTCCCGCCGAGATCTGGCCTGCAGGACGCCAGCGCCGTATTCGACCGAAGCACGACGGGACAAAGGCTCGTAAAATTCCTGGTCCGATTCATCATCATCCAGATCATCGTCTTCAAAACCGACGGATTTCCGCATCCCAGATGGGGGCGGTGGCCGGAGGACTCTACGTTCGCTTGGTAGTGCAGACGTTGGCCGAGCGGGCGGCGGCATCCGCACTCGGTCCTCGTGGTGCTTACTCAATTTTCTGGACACTGAACCTCGCCTGGCGACTGTCCTGTCATATGACGGGTGTGGAGGTTCATGGTCGTAGTCATTGGGGGGCTGGCGGAAACCCATGGCAGATTGAGGCCGCTCAAAGCGGGATGATAAGTCCCGGGTGCTGGCGCGGTTGAAATCATGATGGAAATCGGGAGAAGGAGGTGGTAACTGGGGCGGTGGGGGGTGCATAGGACCCATTGGCGGTGGCCCCGGAATCGCCATTGGTCCTGGAGGCGGGATCCAGGAAGGAGGGGAGAATGCTGGTGGAGGAGGATACGCTTGCGGAGTAGCAGGATGAGTAGGATGAGTAGGATAATATGCCGATCCTGAGAGAGGGGGGCGGCCATGATAGCTAAGGGGTCGAGTATGTGAGCGAGGCCTTGAGGCGGCGATGGTCTTCTGGTGAGCCGCTCCATAGTAGGCAGCCTCGTCGGAGGCTCGAGAACTGGGAAGGGGTGTGGTTTTCGAACTTCGCACAGGAGGACGCTTGACAGTGTCTCGTTCTTTTGAGTCTCTATCCCGGTCACGTTCCCGTTCTCTGTCTCGCACGACCACGTTGCGTGGTTTGCCCGTGGATGAGCTTTTCCTATCCTCCTTGGACTTCATCTTGGAGTTTCTCCTTGATGAGGAAGGGTGTGCCGTGGAATCGGAATCAGACAGGGCAAAGTCGACAGGGACGGCGGACTCTCGCCGCTTGGACTCCCTTCTTGATCTACCTGTGTTGGGTCTCTCCTTCGTAGGGCTCAATGTAGGGCTCAATGTAGGGCTCAATGTAGGGCTCAATGTAGGGCTAGGTGGGATGGAACGAGCGTAGTGTACTTCTGCACCTGGGATAACGGCGCCGTCTTCATCCGCTTCTTCGCACTGCATAGGCTTTGGAGAAGGTTTGTTCCCCATTGCGAGGAGAAAGTAAGAAAACCTTTCAGGTCTACTCCACTCTAGTACGCAGAAGGACCAAAGAGGATTGGATCAGGTAGAGGACAGGCCTCAGAGGAGGAAAACGCGGTCAATGCGGTCAATGCGGTCAATCCTTGAGAGGGGGCGTTGAGAAACGTGGCAGTGCGTATGCGTCCCGCCAATTTCTCACAATATCAGGCAGGTAAAATGCGATGGAACAATTGGCCAGGTGGGGATCCACGGATAATCTAGAGCGAGAAGATGGATACCATAAGTTGGATACTCTTCTCGGGCGAATTGGAAGTATAGTATGATCTTTAGGCACTCGGAATCGGGGTAGCCCAAATAAAAAAGAAGCGGGAATCGCGGGAGGAGAAAAGGTGACAGGTGAGGAAGAATAATATTCTCGCAATCTCAGAAGAGAAATGTTTTCTTCCTGGGGTGTGGTATTTGTGCGATAGGGTGGTGGAGAGAGATGCGGAGGGGAGGGTGTTGCCGGGTAAGCTTGCAGCAGGCGACGGTAGAAGGTATGTAGCTGGCCAGTCCAGGCAAAGGTCGTTATGGTGACGATGATGGTGGGAGGGATTAGTGGCGGCGGTTGAGGTTGTGTGACAAGCGATGAGGGGGGTATGGAGAATATTGGGATCGATTAGTTGACAAGCGGGTGGGTAGATGATGCTGTGAAGAGCCGGGAAGGACAGTTAATCGATACACTAACCCGACACCCTGTCCCCCTGCAACCCCCGGTATTTTCTGGTAATGATGGGTCCGCACGGTCGACGATGTCAAGGGGTCTTGAATATTCAAGACATTTTGGGCTTTTCTCCCTGTTTCCCGTTTCCCCTCTGGTTGGGTTCTGAGATTTGTTCGCCCCTCGGTGCCTTCGTGTCCTTTCCTTTTTCTTTATTTATTTTCAAAAAGACCAACGAGTGTGTCTTTGACTGCAGGAGTCTTGACCCTTATGGGGGGTTAAAGTTGAGTGCTTGCAGGCCCCATTGCCTCAACTTGGTTAGACTAGTGTTGTGTCTCGGGTCCAACTCTGGGTACGCATAATTGGGCACCACCTGACGCTGATGGAACCCGACGAACGATGGGGGCAGAGGACCGAGGGACCGTAACGGCCCAATGGTGGGTCTGAAACCCGCAATAACAAGGAAAAACGGGATTCCAGAAGCCCTCAAGAGTCAAGTGTTATGTTTTAAAGATAGGGTGGAGCTGCCGCCTCGTTGGGCTGGGTTCAACCGTTCGTCTTGGAGCCTGGACGGAGTCTAGCAAGGCGAGGCGCAAGTAAGGCGGCACGGTCTTCCTTGATGATTCATACGAAGCCCATCAGTTATAAGGCTTGCCCGTCCGCGATCGACGGATTGAACAATGGCGGCAAATACAATTTCAACCAGTGACTAACCTTGCAAGCAGCTAACATCTAATCCTACTAAGTATCTCGCCGTGGTCAGATCTTATTTTAAAGATAGGAGGTCGGCGGGCGTCGCGCTACGCCTCAGGGTACAAATGCCCGAATTGGGCGTAACTCGCGCTGCCTTGAGTGGCTAACCGGTGGCTAATCCAGCAGTGAATCGAGGACATGGATTTATGGACAAATAAGGACCCCAGGAGAGCGAATAGAAAGACAGAGGCTGGCAGGCAATTGAGGACAAACTGTCTTGACTGAGAAAGGGTGGTCAGTTCCTTTCCCTGGCTGGCTGAATTTTATACCCGAATTAAGAATTTGGGTAGCAATACGTAGATAGATCCAGGGTTCGCGGCCTTGCGAGCGAATTGCTGTGAAATGGGTCCTAGTATGTCTTGGGTATTGGCCCTTTTCGACTTCTTTGAGGATAACCTTCTTGACCTCCAAATTGAAATAATTCCGAGCTAAGAAAAATTCCGGGGACGACGAAGGGTCTTCTAGAGAACCGGGAAGACGTCGGGGGTAGGATTATGATTCCATTGTATGCATTCCGCGCTTCCAGCACGGGCATGCGGAATGCTATTCGTTGGCGGACGGCGAAGAATTGGTGGCAGAGATGGATATCAACACACCTACCGTTCTATTCCCAATCAGCACGCACTGAAAAATTTCACGCTCCAATTAGGCTCCATTGCTCGCGTGCAGGACATATGCATGAGGGAAAGCGTAGGATCTTCCCTCGTCAGGGCCGAGAAGACGGCAGGCTCGAGCGAATGGCATTGGGGACATTTGCCGATCCCAGTAGAACGGCGCTGCCCAGAGTCATGCACATTTACATACATATGTAGCGAAACCGCCCACACTGGTGGACCCAGTCTGGTCCATCAACCTCACCATAAATGCTCTTCTCCGCCCGCGATCCTATTGTCGGCTTTCGAATGCTGTCCTACCGTCATGGAACATATAGCAATGTTTTTCTGGCTTCCCAGCCCTCTTAAATCCCAAAACGCCTAGGCAGCTTTGACGTGCGAGATACGGCGGATCCCACAACTACCCTGTGAATTCTCAAATCGACCAGTAACACGGCTAACAACGATTCCGCTGGGATCCTATCGGATCCAGTGCATAAGCATCCAGTGGAATGTCATGTAGCTTACCAGCAGCACCTCGACCGTTTTGGGCCGTCTGGAACGAATGCCGCTGATAAAGTCCTATGCCCATGTCGGTCGATCTGAGACTTCGACCGGCTCGGTGTGTAGTATTGTAGGGACCGGCCTGACGTCTTCTATTATATAGAGAGCTACCCTCCAAATTTCATGGAATTTCGGATATTCGGGGTAGCGCGGGGCCTCAGCTGCAAGACATCAACCGCGTGACGGTTGTGCCCCCAAATCAAGTACGGGAAACATTTCGGTTTCGGTGAATGCAGGCATATTGATTGGCGTTGAGACGGGTCTGGAACTGCCTGTCCATTGCGCGGATCATACACGGCATTGGTTGCCGGAGTGCAATACTCTTGGATGTAGTACCACCCGGCGAACCACTACCGTCTTGCCGGGACGCAAGAGTCCCCCACACGGATAAGTTTAGGGGTGTGAAGCCGCTCAAGCGAATTCCAGAGTGTTCGACGAGACCAGTAGTCAGCAATCCGGCACTTTCGTCACTTGTGTATTGAGTTGTATGAGCCTAGAGTCCATATTCCGTTTTAGACACGTTACCACTCACCCACATCGCCTTGCAAAATCCGTCTTCGCTGCGAAGTGATTCACCACCGTCAGTAGCGAGACCCGTCAATATGGAGGTGGTACTGATAGTGGACAGAGCGTTGGGCGCCACTACAAGGATATAGAGTGTAGCAAGACGATCACTTACAATTTCGGGTAGGTGCATGATCCCTCAAAAGCCGCAGTAACTGCTGCGGCGGGATGAAGTAACGTGAGAGCTACAACCAGTAACCCTCAAGCTCCCAGTCGTGACATTTCGCCAGAGTGAGTATGGGGCCCACCACACCGCAGTTACACGAAGAGAGAGCGAGGCCGAGGCGGCTGTAGTCAGCCGCTTAGCAGAGCATTGGGCTTGAGAGATATTCCTTCGTCCATTGAAAGCTACAGGTCGTTCCCGTCCCGAGGGCGTCAGAAGTCTAGAAGCAGTCAATCGTCTTCCAGAACGGCAGAAAACGCTCCGGGAACGGCGTCGGTAGAGTACTGACAGTTTAGCGGAGTCCGCTAGTGGACCTACAGACTTGATTGGGACGAGTGGTGTCGTTTTTTTGGCATCCATCAGAACTTCACCGCTTTTCTTCTTTTTTTCCTGAATTCTACTGCAGAATGGCTGCAACCCCGCCACTTTCCAGGCTATGCAAGCGAACCGCGGTGGTGGTACCATAGTATGCGCAGAATACGCACATATCCATATATGGTCGGTAGTTAGTCTGTGGGGAAATGAATTCGATAATCGGGATAGGCTTCTGCATGTTTGGAACTGCAACCCAACGCCGCGGCACCATCCCTGGACGGTGATAAGAGGCGGTATTAGCCCTGCCACTGTCGTCATTTCAAGAGTCCGTCCTGAAATGATCGCCTGTTGCATGGGTTCGTACTCAGGGCGATCTTCTAGGGCAAGAAGAGAAAACGCTGGTGCGGTTGTGTCCCCCATAGCACGCCGAACCTCACTTCTGCATGCGTACTCGATCAATGCTATGCAGATCTTCGGAATACATCACCCTTCAGTCTCGGAGTTTTAAAACTGTGAGACTGTGTAGCCGCTCAAGGCGGACCATGTGCCCGGCTCGGAGGGGATCGCAGCAGACAATTCGGTCTCCAAACCCACTGTACGCAGCAAGGGATAAAGACCATGAGAAGCGAATTACCCTTAAGAAACATATATCGGTGAATGAACGCGCACAAAGGGGGTCGCGGGCCTTGGGGGTTGTGACCTAACCTTCAGATATGAAGTCCTTCCAGGCTTAACATCAAGAGTTGATGCTTTGCCGTCGCCCAGATAACCAGCCTTTGATCTGTCATAGCAAGAATCCCCAGTTCTGAGTGATGCTAGCTAGCATGCCGGTCTGCTGGTCTGACGAGATTTCTCCATCGAGTTCGCCAGATGGGACACCAGAAGTAAGGGATCGCAGATTCGTGTCCTTTACAGATAAGGATATCTGACCACCCCGTCATAGGTATCATACCGCCCTACCTTAGGGCCTCAAGGGCCGAATTCAGAGGTTCCTCTATTTCGGAACATCTCCCCATAAATACTTCGGAGCTCGAAAAGTGCTGCCAAATTTAGCGAAAATGATTCTCAATCGAGCAACAAGTCGAAGGAACCCTTTAAAAGCACGCCTCCCTCTTACTAAGTAGGCACCGCCAGCCCTCCGATCAAGGGCTTGTGCCGTGATACTCTTTCCTTGCAAGCGGGAATCAAAACATGGGCGTTGATCAAGCCGTCACTTGAGGCAGCGGAAAGTTTTGCCTTCAGCTGAACGGCAGAAACCCTCATCGAAGAAGTAGATCATTGATGGCAGGAGTACCATCTACGCCAACCGATTCTTTGGCGATTGCAATAGGGCTACACGTCGCAGCGCCTTTGCCAGCCGTTCCGACATGGCGATCGATATGAGCGCCTACAAAGACAGCGACGATTCTCATCCGGCGATGCCAAGAGGGTAACACTAGGAACCTCGCGCAGTTCAGCATCATACTTCCGCGTAGGCTCCCCGGGTTTTCGACGCTGCGGCATGACCTGGCGCTGCCTGCACATCGAGTTACCGACGGATACCACAGACGAAAGAGAGCTTTGTGATCCCTTTTCAACTACCACCGACACGTGCTATCAGTGACCCCAGCCCTGCCTGGAGGTCTTTTTAGCCATATCCGCAATACCATGTACAACAAATGGCACGTCGACTTGCTGCACGGCCGAAGTGAAGGTACCGAACAAGATACTCTTCAGAAAAGGAACTCGGTCGACGCCTAAAACATCGTGGACCTGATCTCAGGAATGTCTACCCAGAGGCACTTGGTCTGGGTACGGGCTGCTATTTCTCCGTTTCGCGGGTGTGTTGTTTGCCCGTCATTCCAGTTAAGTGAGAGGTGCGAACCAGGATAGAGAGGATCGTGTAAGGTATTCTGTTCACGACTGGATCAACGCATGAGCCTCTTGAAAAGAGTATAGCAGAGCCTGTAAATATAACGATGCCCTTTTATGCTCGTGGATGCAACGGTCATGGACCAAGCCCTACCACCAGGAAGAGTCATCCAAGGGCAGGCATACATGCGGAACAGATCAATCTCCACGAGAAAATATCGTAAGTTACAGTGATCGCTTGCCGAAACGGAAACAAGCGTCCCTGAGGTGATGATATTGTTGGAAATTTGATGAGGAACAAGGCGGATGACCAAAACTCTTGGTGGCAAGTGTGAACGGTTGGGGTTCCGCCGCCAACACGTGGCTTCGCAGCTTGTGAAACAATCGACAGCAGCGGCCCGCAACCGCAGATGACTTCAAGTTTGGTCAGTATTCCACGGCTCTACGTAACCAAATTCCCTAGGTACTTAGTACAGGCACCTACTAGGTAACCGCCAAATCTACCTAATAGCCAATAGACAAGTCTCTACTTACCAGGATTCTCTGTAGGCCCAAACTCATTGTATGTTCGATATATCCATACTCAGATACTCTCTGGTTATGCGTTGCAGCAATCAAGTCGCTGCCAAAATAATTAGCACACTCAACCCGGCCATACCATAGTGGGGTGTGTCCAGTTATTTTGGCAACGACTTGTCCCTCATGCTTACCAGAGCTGCCAACCTTCTAAGCCCATACAGTCTCCCCCCAGCCATTCTCATTTAGAATAGCTTCAGTGAGTCTGATACAGTAATGCCCGCCAGAAAGGAGAAAAAGCACCCTTGGCAGATAAGGCGACCTTGAGATAATGTCTGCATTTTCAATGACGATTCACCAAACCAACAGAGAAGACCTCGGGATGACGACCGGCCTCTACGTGCTCCCGACTAGGGAGGGGCATGGGAGTACCGCATAAATCACACGTGGGTCTACCCACATATATCTTAGTGCATAGGCCAAACCAAGGATTATTAAAAGTTTATCTCATAGTATGTGTCTTGTGGGGGGTATTAATTGAGGTGTCGGCAATAAGGTCGTCGAGCTTCCGACACCTTCGCCGGTTACTCGCCAATATTCAGATATTTTCGACAATTATTTTCGACAATTATTTTCGACGGTTTCTTAAGGTAAGTCCTTCATAATCCTTGATAAGCGCACACTCCATACCTAACCGCTTATTATATGCTCCAAGGTAACTCGTATTCAGGGAGTACTTAATGAGTCCTTATCTTCTTGCATATACAGTCGGGTGTGCTGGTGTAGCCCAAAAGCAGCCTTATATGAAAAGCGTCGATATTTCCAATGACCCTTGTCGCCTGGGTTAATTTGGCTAGGAATAGGACGTTATGTGGGCACTTTGTGGGTAAACCTTCGTGTGATCTAACTTCTCACGACTTCTCCTACCTTAGCGTCAAGTCGGGAGATACCTTATGCAATGATCTACGTGACTAAGGGATCTCCACATCCCTTTTCTGTGGTCCCATACTAAGTAGGCACTAACTAGTATCGTGCATATGAATGGGACGATGAATGGGAAACTAATAACAAGTTTTCCTTGATGCATGTACGCTTTACGGTGCCTACAGATACACATGCCAGTCGTGAGTCCCAGCCAGATACGCTGGGAGACGATCTCAGAAGAATGAGTCAAATCCAACTCCAATCAGCGCTGATCAGTATGCCGATAGCTCCCGACATGGATCTAGCACCCCCTCCTCCCCCACTCACATCTTGCGTAAGGTCTTGACCGAGGTCCCATTCAGTGAAATCCTTACCGAGAATTTTTCTATATCGCCGTATACGCCTATCGTAGGAGCATGGTTGGCCTAAGCATTTGGATTCCAGAGCAAGCGGTGATGTCGAACGATTTACAGTTTACACGATGCCTATCAAGCCCGCCTCCTCCCCACCAACGATATCCGCCTCTGGGAATGCCTAACGGGGACGAAAGTACCTAAACCCCCAACGGGCATTTGGAGACAGTGGCATCGGCGGTCATAATGGCCCGCATATGATATTCGTCACATCCTCTCGGAATGGTACGAGTCATCATCTGATGGCACTATAATACAACCTAAGACGAAACATCCGCAACCTTTTCGGGGCTAATTCACGGGGTAGTTCATCGATAGCTTCTCTCCAAATCAAGCTTCGACGCGACTATCCCGCTTCTTTGCACTTGGCATTACTACCTGACCGAGCAGTGTGTCCAGTCAACGGCCAGCCGATTGTCCTGCCTTGCTTGCTCCTCCATCGCACCCAATGGCATCGCACAGCCTTAGGCTATGGTTGTATGTTACATGCGGCTGTCGAACGCTGTCATACACCTCACAATACGGAGGAAGCTTGTTTGCTTTACTATCAGTCAGAAGCTAAACCAGAAAATGAAGGCCTTGCGGATGCCTACTAGGCAGCCAACCGGAGAGGCCAAATATCTAGGCGCTCACCGAATTACACATTGGTAAACCTTGGGCCAAAAGATTCTTCGCAATGCTCAGACTCGATTTCGTCTGCAGCCTGCAGCGTCATGCAAGGTACGATGCATACGCGTCCAGATATCCGCAGCAGCGAAAATTTGATCTTCTTGAGCAGTGCCGAATAAGAAGAGAGCTCACGAGCCTCAGGATTCGTAAACCAACAGAGACATCTGCCTCGAGGCCCGGTAGATTCGGCAGATAGTGTGTGTGCTACAATGTCAGATGCGCACGGTCAGATATGATAGTGGCCTCCATGTCTTATTTGCTTTGTGAGTAATCAGGCATTTCGTTCGTATCTCCATCGCTTTCTACTCACACCAACGTGCGCCCTCCACACGCCCAGAATCTACCCACCCTCAATAGACGCGTGATGCCGTTTTTGGCAATCCCACAATTGGGACATCGATGGTTTCAAGGGCCCCTACTAAGCTCAGCCTTAGTAGTTCGTTGTGATTCACCCATTCACGAGTGCTCTTGAGTCCCAGTTATATGATCCGGGATGACCACCCTCACAGCCCATGTATTTACAAGGCAGCGGGTTTAATTGACGGGTGATGCAAGGAGCGCGCCATCTTATTTCTTACGTAGGGACTCCATCCATTCTTAGTAGCACTATATAACTTTAGATGGTATCTCCGCTCTCCCCGTCTCCTGGTATTACCCTTTGTATTCCGTGACTCGTCAGTTATCTTCCTCAGGATTTTGGCGACCTCGTGTTTTCCTTTGCCTGTTTTGCCTTCTTGTGCCGGCTGCTGCCCGGCGGCCTTCGTTAAGGCTCGCAGGATAAGAAGGACTAGGGTTCAATTTACTGCCCAAGTGGTCTACATCTCAAATCACTCCAACGGCACACTGTTGCTATTTCTTTGCAATCGAATTATATTCATCAATCTTGGTTAAAATGCGCCTACTCCGGCCGGACACCCTCACTGCTACGCAGTCAGAATTATGGCCGCCGAGTCCTAGTCGTCATCCACCACCGTTAGATGAGGATAACTCAACGGAAGACGAATCAGATGTGCCGCCCCTGCTTCAAGAGGAGCCGCTCACCTACTTTTTGACGCCGGCTACTCCCCAAGAGGAGGAGGATCTTGAGTTCGATTTCGATTTCGACGCCGGGATCGAAGACTCCAGCCGGTCTCGGAACATAGTTCGCAGTGTCAGCCCCTCTACCCTCGATGGGCTGAAGAAGTACAAGCCCAAGAGCAGAGATCCGGAATGTGCTATCTTGGACGACGACGACGACGACGACGATAGTGATGAAGAAGATTATATCCGCTTCAGGCCCACCAAGTCGCAGCCGCTCGGCTTCGATGACTTCCTGGTGCGGCCGAGATCAAGATCAGCGACTAGCGCAACCAACACCGAGGAGGACTTGCTGTCACCAGTGAGCTTTCACGTCGGATCGCCCAGGGGCCGTCCAGCTAGGCGTTTTGCACCGCCCCGACGTCCCTTTGGGGACAGGCCGCGGGGCCTTCCGCCACTGCAGCGACGCCACTCCTGGCGCGAACCAAGCCCCGATGTCTGGTCTATCGAGGAGGAGCCGGAGAAGGAGACGATGAGCGAGAGGGGCTTCAGCGTCGAGGACCTTGAAGACGAGGGGCCGGGGAGGACAAAACCCATAGATATACCGGCTGCGAAGCCAAAGAAGAAGGTTCGATTCGTCCTCCCCGTAACGGAGTGAACAAGGGAAGACAAACCTTGCGTTCATTCACCGGGCCGGCGTTCATGACGGACTTGGTGGGGTCGGTGGCATCTGGCATGCATACTACAAGGCGTTAGGGTTTCCTATACCCCAGGGGGCAGCATCGTGTGTCATATCCGCATTTTCGTGGCTGCATTGGGTGGCGGTTTCGGTATCTGGTTTCAGGCATCTGGACACATGCGGGATGCGGTGGGAGAGCAAGGCAACATCATCTCAAGGCATCAACTTAACAGACTGTTACTATCATCTAATCAACACCTGTCATCTCTCCTCGAGCATCCTCCTTTTCCAGAAGCTTAGAGTATTGTTCTCCGCCGTTAGGCAGATCCTTAAACGCGGTGCATGCACTTGCCACAAGCTCCCCAAACTGCAGGATAATGTCACGGTAGTATCTCCCGTAGAATTACGATGGTTTTTATCTTTACCTTTGCATTCCACTTTCCGCTAAGCCTCTCCCGCATGAACATATAGCACAAACCTCCTTCTCCGACTTTTCGCTCCCCTTTTCTTTTCATTATGCGAAACCGAGACATCCATGAGGAGGTCTTCATTAACTCGAAGCATCACACATATCGATGAACCAGGCCCGGGGGGGGGGGGGCGCCCAGGGGGTTCCCCCAAGTAGGCACACAGCGACGGGGGTCTAAGAACGCTCGCTGGTGGTTCTGAGCCCATCCACACCCCCACACGCCTCCCTTTCTAATCGTCTTCGGCGGCGCACACGCCTTGCTTACGTTCGCCCAAGCCCACCAGCCAACCGACTAACCGAGCGGCTGTGTCGGCCGCAAGAATAGTACCGTGCGGTCGGGCCGCTCAGTCAGTCGCGCGGCGTTCCCTGGGCCCGGCCTGGCTTGGCCTGCTTACCTGACCTCACAGTCAAGTATCGACGACGCAAGTAAGCGCGTGAGTAAGTACGGCGCTTTTTACTACAGTGACGCCGATAAATCCGGCTACATACACATATATATACGTACATCCAGACCAAGTAGGTAGCGGAACTGCGGCCGCGGCCGCGACCGCGATTGAAGGTGACGAGGGAGGACCGGCTCCGGCCGCGTATGGACGTAGTAGACAGGTAAGACCCTGCTTGCCGCATGCGCATGCAGCGCGTACGTGCATGCATCCTATGCAGGCAATATGCAGCCCTACGAAAAGAGCCTCCTTCTTCCCCCATCCTCATCCCCTTCGCCGCCATCGCTTACCGCGTCACGCGACGTTGTAGCTGACCAGCCAAGCAACCACCGGACTCGCGCGAATACGGCACCGCGGGTGACGTGATGGATGGGATGCGTCGTGGGCGCGAGCGCGGTGTGCGTGAGAAATCCCGACTGCTCGGAACTATCGACCCGGGCTGCTTGTCAGCAGATTTGCCCGATCCGGACAGCCCCCCCCCTCTCCTTCCTCCTCCCCCATTACTGGGCGGGATGCTTACTGGCGGGGCAGTGAGAGCTGAGCTAACGGCACGACGAAAGAGGGATAGATAAATGCATATGGGTGCAGGGTCGGTGTAAGCGAAAAAAGGGAGAAAACGCAATAGATGACTGGAGGGATGGGGGGATGCAAGGAGGGACTCTGTGCGTATGGGTGGGAATACGCGATTAAGATCGAGCCCTTGGTTGCATTGCATTGGCATTGAAGCAGGAGGGGATCTTCTTCGTCTATCCTGCCTATTTTCGGCCTGGGCTCTCGAAAATCAGATTATCTACCTTAAGGAGCTGGGATGCGGGCCTATCAGGTCAGGTCGTATTGCAGATTTGGGTTGGTCGTCCTCTTAGTTCGCCATAATGAGGTGCCCGACATGCAGTAGGCAAAATCTGCTGCTGCAGGGTCAGCAAGGTTCCTCTACAAGACAACTAGAACCACGAATAATCAGACCATATTATCATTCTTGACGCCGCCGATGGGGGAGTGCGTGTTAGTCCATGATAGTTTTAAAGTGTAGTCCCATTCCGAGCCTTCATATGGCCATCGAGCTCCCCTCCTGCTCAGACATATCATGAACACCACGTAGTAGTATCCCCTTGATAAACGGGCCTCTCCGCCTGGCCGCCAACCAGGTGCGGTACCTATTTCAAGCCCCATCTTCGGCACCGCCTACCGACGTATCTAGTTAGCATTTATCTCACAACTGAGCTCCATAGCTAGTAGCTACAAAGCCGGCAAGCCCACATAAGCAGCCGCCTCGCGTCATTGTTACCAGATAGGACGCCTCATCCGGGTGCAGTTACTTAGTCAAGAAACCGAGCTAGACGAATCTCGCCTCAGCTGATTTCAGCTCCCACACCGCATGTCAAGGTGGAGGCCCTGACCAGTGTATCCGCTAGAGCGCCCTAAGGCGTTAGTACTGAGTAAAAATTGGTGTGCTGGGGCCATGTGGCCATCTAGTTGGAAGATATATTGCTACTTCCTTAGAACGGGGGAGGGATGGTTTGAGGCTGTCTGACTATTGACATAGGGCTCGTCTTAGTTAACCCGGGCTCATCATGCAGCAGCCAGCTCCTCGGATGCGGACAACCATCTCGGGCGACGGCTGGTCTAGCCGCCCGGTGATTCTGGGACTTCCGCTTCTTGGCTAACGGGCGAGCGGCCTTTCTTTTCCAAACAGGATAGGGGGCGGTTAGTAGAGACCGCTCCGGAATACTCCGTCACGCAATATCATGTTTAAGGGTCCCCCTCCCGTTAAACCAGTCGTGATAAACAGCCAACAGTCCCGGCAGCCAAAATCGCCATTTGAACATCATCTGACACAGTACGTCACTTGCGATATTTACAGAGCTTTTTAGGCCGAGCAATGTGCTCATAACCGTATGGTTTCCGAAGGTACGCTAAGGAGTGGGCTCCTTACTTCTTGTTGCCTATAGATACAAGTATGAACGCCTCAAACACCATGCCCTTAATCAGACCCCCGCGGGTGGTAAGCCAACACACGAGCCTCATGCAAACACAATAAATTTTTATTCATCTTCCGCATCTTCGACCGTCACTGCCTTTGCCTTGCCTTTCGATTCGGCACTAGATGTTCCCATTCGTTCATCGTAACTACTGCCCGGATCTAAGCGGTGGGTATCTTCATTTTCGTTGTGAGCCTCCTCTTCTCGTGCTCCCCCATTGGCGAAGATTTGTGCCGCGCCGCCCCAATTAGGCATCACCGGTGTCGGTGCCGCAACAGCGGCCGGCTCTGCCGCCTGGTTGGAAGTAGAGCTGGATCCTGCCGCGTCATGACCGTCACGTTCGACGCTAGTATATTGATCGCCATTTTTCGCAGCGTCGGGGTTGGGACCGCTACCATCCGCAGAGGTATTGATTGTTATGGCATTACCACCCATCGTATCCGCTACTGTTCGTGTTGGCTCGGAATTGTCCGAAGGCGCTCCTGTTGGTTGTGTATCTTGCGGCGCATGTGTTGTTTGGCCGTCTAAGCGCTGTAGCGGTAGCAGCGACCAACCGTCTGGGATGACCACGCCTTCCGGCAAATCTGGACTCCCAGCAGGAATAGCAGTTGTGTAGGAGGCACCACCATATCTCATGACAGTCGGCGAGTTAATACGTGGAGGATAGTTCAGAATGGTGGCTGGTGAGGCGGGCATTTGCGCATTTATTCCTGCCGAGCCATGCTGGGCGAAGGGAGAGGCAAAAGAAGCCGGTATGTGCTGCAGTGGATGTTGTTGGGCATTTGCCTGGCTTGTTTGGCCAGCAGGGAAAGGCAGTTGTTGCTGCTGTAATTGACGAAGGCGGCCGAGCTCCGCCGTCAAGGCGTATAATGTTTGGAGCTCATGCTGACTCGCCTGTAGAGTCATCATTTCTTGCTGTATTCGGTGTGCAATGTCCTGAAGCTGGGCATGCACATCCGGAATGTTGGTGGCAGTGCTGCT
Source organism: Monosporascus cannonballus (assembly GCA_004154925.1). Classification (NCBI taxonomy): domain Eukaryota; kingdom Fungi; phylum Ascomycota; class Sordariomycetes; order Xylariales; genus Monosporascus; species Monosporascus cannonballus. Next base: position 61,803 of record QJNS01000158.1, on the reverse strand, counting down.
AAAATTCGTATCCCGCCCTGCAGATGGCTGGGTAGGCGGAGCTGGAGCTGGCCGGGGGTTGGCAGCATCGAGAGGCTGACGAAGGCGTTGGGCCATCTCCTCCATGTTGATGTTTGCCGGATTACCCTGCGCTATTCCCAGGCGCAATGGCCCGAACTGCCAGACCCGCATATTAGCAGCGCCTCGGCCGCCCTGAGCAGGCCGACCAGCGTTGCCTGGTCTGTTATCTGGCGCCGGTTGACCTGGTGCTTGGGGCTGGCCGTTGGCTCGAGCACCAGCATCGCCATTGGCTGTAGCTCCGTCGATGACAACGGAACGGCGACAGGTAGGGCAAACTTGCTGTCTCTCCAACCAGCTCTTGAGACAGCCAAAATGTAGAGTATGGCCGCAGGGTAGTTTCTTCGGCCGGGATCGCTCGACCGCCCCGGCATTTGGATTCCAAGGTCGCATCTCCTCCCTGCAGATGATGCAGGTATCCTCACGTGAAAGCTCCTCCTCTGTCGCGTCCGGATATTTGTTCATATCCTGCAAGGCCTTGCGATAGCGCATTAGCGCGCCTAGACGCTTGACGAACGATCGAGCCGTCATGAAGAGGTCGCGCATGATGTGAATCGGTAATCCGTAGAATATCATGAGGATGGCGAAGAAGGCAGAGTAGATACCAAGCTTGACGAAGTCTGCATACGTGTCAGAGGATAACCCACTCACAATATCAAGCGGATTCGCTTACCGGTAAAGAGGTCAAGTCCCAAGACCGCCTGTCCTTTGCCTTCCCAGCCAGGAACCTCAATATCGATCTCTTCAACATCCTCTTCGTTGGGCAATTCTTCCTGCCGCGCGGCTTCCGCCTCGGTAGGATCTCCGGACTCGCGGCGCCTCAATATCTCGGCTCGTTGCTCCCTAATCTGACTACGGCGCGCCTCTAGCCTCTGACGGGTCTGTTTCCTCACGATGTCCGCCTCGACCAGCGACAGAACGTATCGAAAAGCCGTTCGGAAGGAGCAGGTAGCCAATATAGCGAATTCAAACAGGAACATGACCATCATATTAGGCCGCGCCTGCTGTATGACCGAGTTGACGGCATATGTGAAAAGCCAGGTGTCGTAGACGACGCTCAGGAGCAGGGAAATGCTTAGTCTTGTATGGAAGAGTCGTGGGTTGGCGGGTGGCTGCTGCTCTAGTATCTCGACACGACCCTCGCCTATCCATTCCCAAACTTTGCCGGTGACCAGGGCCGTGAACATGACCAGGAACCATGCCCCAACCTCCTCCCGAAAGATAGTCATGGCCAGACACGTCTCGGTTACGGCGAACCAGGCCTTCTCGTAGAGCTGCTCGATTTCAACAGGACGGAGCGGGCCATAGCAGAGTCGTTGGAGGCCCCAAACGAAGGAAGCATATATCAGCAGAACGAGGTTGATGAGTATCTAGTCATACATGGCAATTAGTAGAAGGTAGAGGATGGCGAGCACTAGGAAAACCCGCCGAGTAGGACGGGGTAACGATTTGAGGAATGCGACTCACCATAAGGCTGAGATTGTTCTGGGACAAATAGACCATGGCAGAATAGAAGTTCGCACGCTGGTTGAAGGCATATGCGATGACGCCGGTCGCAAGGGCCGCTGAGGTCTACGAAGCATTTCGTGTCAGCTCTTCTCAGACATAACCGCTTGTAATCAACTGTTCAGGGTCAAGGATATGTTTTATGTTTGAGGACGTCTGGAGCTTCTCTTGTTCTCTAATAGAGAGCGACTATGGGCAGCTTGACTGGCCAAGACATAGAGGTACCTTACTTACCCCGGCATACCATAGAAGTCGCATCTTGACGGATCGCGTGACGATGAGAGGGCGACCGTGTGAACTTGAAGTTTAAGGGCAAAAGGAGTTATTTTACAGCTAGGTGTCCATGGTATCTATAATTAGGTAGTTGGATGGTGAGCCTATGCTTCGTTTGGTCGGTGAAGTCGCTTTGTCCTATGACGCCGCTTTGTAGGTATCTGATGAACCGGATTCTGGTTTTTGTAAGGTTTGTCTCATACCTACCTACCTGGAAGTTGATGATGCCACCTATGTAATTGCTAATTACATAATACATCTCTGGTTGGTTGTTAGGTCCTGTGGTATCAGCGATGTGCCACTTATTAGCGTTAGGTACCTAACGGGGCCATGTTGGCTGCGATAAGCTTATGCCGGGGGTAGGTATTCCATTAAATAGATATCATATTAATAAGTATACCACGGATTATCGACACACCGTGGCCGACCTCGGCTTCCATTGAATCCATCCTAAATTAAGCCCTGGGAGGCAACTGTGTAGGTACAATAGGGGCAGATGCCTATATTCCTGTTAGTAAATAGGCGAGTGATGCAATGTCGATGGGAAACATGGGATGTGTAGATAACGGACCGAAAGCCCTAGCATTTCTTAGAGACTTTGGGATTTTGGGCATGGTTACGACTGTCTCAGTATGCTAACGGTGTATGAACTTCTCGAACATCATGGCCAGCCATACATCGGCCTTATATGAACGCATATTGCATTTGAGCTAACTGCCTGTTAATTAGGCATCACTAGTACTTAGTTACAAAACTTTCGATCGGTCTTCAAGGCCGTCTTCCAATAGTTTCACTTCTTCAGCAGACCCAGTCATTGCTTAGCCTAGGCTAGACATGGACTTCTGCCTGCCGCCTGACCTTTGCTGGGAGCCGGGAACGCTACTGGAACGGGGAGAGGCGGCTTTCAGCCCGAACACAAACTCCCCATGTCTAGTTCTATCATTGATATGATCACCTTTCTAGCTGTCTGCGATCAGGTTGGCCTTGCTTATGGGTAGTACTCAAACTATCCGAGAGAACCAGGCGATCGGGGACCTACCATGGCTGTTCTAAGGCCCTATTAAGCTGAATCCCGTTATTGAGGTCCGGGTAGTCAGGGGCTTGTCTTCTAGAGGAGACGTTTCCCGACCGAGGTGTCGGCCACAAGTTACCGACGCTATAATCCCCGTTCAATACTCGTTCACCGTCTTTTCTCCCTTTCCAGGCCCCTATATTCCTCTCCAGGGGATTCTCTCCTGACGCTGTGGTTTTATTTCTAACAAAAGCCTATGTATGTCAAGGACGTAATGTCTTTGATTTGAGAGAACTTCTTCACTTTTACCTATTACCTTCTTTGCTCAACGCCAGGCTTACCTAATGGTCTCCTGGGCAAGTCAAAGTTTATAGGTGGCCCCAGCACACATCACGAAATCTTTGTATCTTGCTCAGTGCAGTTTCGACCAAGCCACGCGCATCTTAGCACGTCTATTTCGCTGGACCCAAACTCCACTCTTAACAATCGGAACGCTATTTAAGGTTACAATAGGGGCAGGCGTGGAAAGTCTCCCGAGCCGCCCTGTCACATGATGCCAAAATGCGCCTAATTTTTTTATAATTAAAGCAGTCTTCCTTATCGCTGGACTACCAAGGCATACGCACTTATAGTTAGGTGCTCAGGTCCGGGATACGGTGGAACCTGTTGGACAGTGGTCTTACGGCTATATAAGGGACGGCTTCTTCCCCCCAGATATTTAGGAAGGACGGGCGTTAATGGTTATCTCTACTGCTACCTAATAGTTAATTTCCTGCCTTTCACTCTGTGCTACCATTTCCCCTGACACTTACTCTCTTCTAGGCTAAGCAAGTAGGAGTGTCGCTGATGGGAGGGAAAGGAAGTTTTGAGCTGGTTGATAGCGACGATGTGATAACTGTCCAGTAGCCTATGTTAACGTGAGCCTTTGAATTTAAAAGTGAAAGGGGCACTTGGAAATGAGCTAACTGTCCATTATGCTAGTGCTGCTTTTTTTCTTCTTGCAATTAATTCATTCGTTTCAAGTCAAGGTAGCTCCGAGGTTCCATCGAGCTTCTCTGCCCATTGTGTTGCCATTGCTTCTTATATCCGGCTGGTAATTGTAGAGCCTAGTGAGCACGGCTACCTCTAAAGATCCGCCTTTCGCTCCGATATTGTCGTCTATATCTTCGGTCTTCGCTTTCGTCTATCAAATACGCGAGTGAGCGGCCTTCGTCTCTTGGTAGGTCAGCAAGAGCCCATGGTCGGAGTCATGATGTGGAGTGATACAAATCGACAAAGGCAGTAGAAACAGAACGTCCCAAGCTACACGATAATCTTTTATGGGAACGCCCAGTTACTACGACAATATAAATTATAGGATGCTCAATATATGTGTTATGTGAAGATGCTATCTGGTCTCTTGTTGTAAACGCATAGGCACAGAGCATCGGCCATGTCGAGTCAATACGACCAGAAAGACATGCCCCGGAGAGATCATCTAAGTTGAATCTGCACTTGGCAGTGAGGCAACGTACGCAGGAATGTCTGTCCGCTGGGACAGACTTGGATCTGGTCAATGCCGGCCACATCAAACCCATCCGCCCGATTGCCATATTTGGCTTCTATGCTGTTCCTTCAGCCCTTCACTAGATCCGCAGCGGACTACCCTATGAAAGGCCATCATGTCAAAGGGTGACAGCAAAAGTATCCGTGTGCCCATCCGACTGGCACTACCCCCAACTGAGGCGCCGGACACTAGTTACCTTGTCATCTGTGTCCCTAAGAGCCTCTGTGGATCATTGCCATTCACTTGGCGAAGAACCAAACTAAGCGTACTAGCGCCTCGCAGCAGAACCTGTCTCGTCATCTAATCATGGTAAAAGACGATAGTAGACTCTGCGTCTCATTCGTGCGGGGTCGGCGAGGTCAAGGGGGAGGTTGCTGACGATGAGTTCATGCGACGCGTATCTAAGGAAGCATCACCGGGAATTGCCGAGAGTAAGGCGTCATACCTCCAGTGCCCTTGTGACATAACATGACGTTACAGCTGTAAACCAGAGACGACTCTCCAGCATAAACGCGATGAGGCAATGGCTGAGGAAGATACTCTGCTGCCATTTACGTGGGCTCGTTTTCGTAACGCTCTGCTCCCGAAACTGCCGCGGCCTGCATAGGCTATGGGTCGAGTACCTCTTCAGTTCCAACCCTGGAGATTTCCAAAGAGTCAATGATGGTGCTTCTAGTAAGTCAGGTTTGAGTTTCGGTCAGTAAGCCAGGCGGCCTCAGTGCCAACGCAGGGACCCCATAGAATATTTCCCTATTTGGAATGGAGACATGGGCCCGCTTACTAGAAAGAGGGTAGTATAATCTGATAACCTTAATTAGCACCTCCTTTCGAATGAATTCATTCACTACCATTACCTACGTAGCTCTGGGACGGCTGATCGACTCTGGCCTGCTTCGGTGAGGTGGGACAGCCCTCATCCCGCCAAAGAATCAGGTTTTGGGCTTACTCACCGCTCTATGTGAAACCGTTCTATTAGTTCCTCGTAGATCCTTTATCATTGCCATCTTTGTCGCTCTTTCGATAATATTTGGCCCCTGCGCGTATTTGTACCACTTTGTGGAACAAACAGCGCATTATCAATCAGCGGATCTCTAAGTCTGGTTGTCGTTTTGGAGGAATCTTCAATGGAGCCCGACCTCTCCAGCAGCATTACGATGCATCCGCATCCCTTTCGCTTGCATCAGCATGAGCGACCGGGTAGCCCGGCTCACTCCTCTTCGAACAGTTCTAGGCCGCATGCCCACTCCTCGCATGCTTCCTTACGTGGTGACGGCGGTCGCAAGGCCACTAGTACGGGCGTGGAAGCCGTGAGCGACGAGACCGAGCAGCCCGTCTCGCGCCACCCTTCCCAGGCGACAGACGTGGAGTCGCAGACGGGTACTGTGCGTTTTAGGGGCAGCGACCCGTACAATCTGTCATCGGCCCTGAAGACGGACGCGCAGCTCGATGAGATCAAGGCGAACATGTCCCGTAAGAGGGACAGTGCCGGCAATAGCAGGGTCGGCAAGGCGTTCCGGTCCTCGTTCATCGGGTCCGGCCGCCATTCCCAGAAGGTCCAGACATTCTACCGCTCTCAGAACGAGACGATTGAGCGCTTGCTCAAGAGCGTCGAGGAGCACCGCGCCGAGGCGGCCCAGGAACAGGGCGAGGAGCAGCTGAAGTTTAGGATCGCCGTCTGGGGCTCCTTCATCGCCAACATCATCCTCTCCATCCTGCAGATGTACGGCGCCATCTCTTCCGGCTCCCTGTCGCTCTTCACTACCATGGCCGACTCCATCTTCGACCCCGCCAGTAACCTGATGCTGATCCTGGCGAACCGGGCCGTGAAGCGCGTAGACCCGAACCGGTTCCCCTCGGGCAAGGCGCGGCTCGAGACCGCCGGCAACATTTCCTTCTCGTTCCTCATGACCGCCGTTTCGCTGGTTCTGATCTGCTTCTCGGTGGAGGAGCTCGCGACGCGGAAGGACGACGAGCTGAATTCCTTCCACCTGCCCTCCGTGCTGGCGGTGACGATCGCCTTCGCGACCAAGTTCGCCCTGTTCCTCTACTGCTGGGGCATCAAGGACAACTACAGCCAGGTGGACATCCTGTGGCAGGACCACCGCAATGACCTGCTGATCAACGGCTTCGGCGTGATGACGTCGGTGGGCGGGTCGAAGCTGGTGTGGTGGCTCGACCCCATGGGCGCTATCATCCTGTCGCTGCTGATCAGCGGCATCTGGCTGCGCACCGCCTTCCAGGAGTTCATGCTGCTGGTGGGCGTCGTGGCCAGCGTCGAGACGCAACAGCTCATCACGTACGTCTGCCTCACTCACTCGCCGGACTCCATCCTCGGCATCGACACCGTGCGCGTCTACCACTCCGGGCCCCGGCTCATCGCCGAGGTCGACATCGTCATGAACCCGGATGCCTCGCTGCGCGCCACGCACGACGTCGCCGAGGAGCTCCAGTTCAAGCTCGAGGACCTGCCCGACATCGAGAGGGCCTACGTCCATGTCGACTACGAGACCTCGCACAAGCCGGAGCACTTCTACAAGAAGGATATCTAATCTGATCACCACTGCATACCTACGGCGTCCACCACCCGAAGAGTGGGATACGTAAACGGAAAATCATGGCATAGCAAACGCGCAACCGGCTTATACGTGGAGGGATTGATTTTTTTTTTGGTATGAGCCGGGTTCTTATACCACGTTGTATAGAATTAGCCCGGCAGACAGTTGGGTGGGCAGCTTTAGGAGTCGCTTATATGGTCACTGTCTCTTCCGCGATATATGTACTGGGAAGCACGGTCGAGCTCCTTGCAGCATTTACTCTCCTGGGGGGCCCTTAATGCATGCTCGTTCACTTTGGTTTCTACGGTGGGCGAGGTAGCTAGGATTGTCTGCTCGATTTAGGGACTAGAAGAGATACTAACTGGCCATCCATAGCTGATTCACTTCCCACCGTAGCCACAACCGATGCCTTGTTATCACGCCGAGGGAGTTCCTGAGTCTGAGGAGAAACTACTCTAGCTGGAATGGGTGAATTCGCAACCAGAACAGCTCCTCCTAACGTCCTCCACAGATCTTTGCCGGCTTCATGTCGGTCGGTTATCTCTCTACCTACCTGTACGACGCCTCTTAACTACTTATAGGTAGTCCACCATGTCATACTGGCGGAGATTCTCCGGCGATCGTGAGATGGGATGTCCGGGGTTAGCGTATCCCATGCCCGTACTGGTGGGGGCAGATAGGGATGAGTGGATCTAGTCTAGATCAACATACGAAAATACTGGAGAAGCGGTGAAGGAAGGAAGGCATCGCCATCATACCACCCTCGATCTTATCGCCTACATAGGCACTTGTTACTGATATGGTTACTTGCTCAAGGTGGCACGTAGTAAGAAACTTTTGACATACCCAATGGTTTTCCTTGGGTCCTCGGTATGCTAATAAATCTCACTACCACCTTGACTACTGATGTAGGTGGGCAACGGATGGTCCGAGTTGTCTGGACGGGCTCGATCAGCCCTCTTCACATAACAATCTTTAGTTATCGGCTGCGTTCTGCCAAACACCCTAACCGGGCTTCGCGGCTGCAAACTTCGCCGCATGCTATGATACGCCGTTGATATGTCAATCTTTAAGCTGCTGGGCATCTTCCATCTGTCCAGACCTAGAGTAGACACTAGTCCTTTGCTATGACGTTGCTGTGGATGTTGGTCTTCCATACAAGTACTAGCTCTCCTCATACATATGTAGACAGGCAGGCTACGTCCCTAGGATGGCAGAGCCGATCCCAACCATCTTGCCGTGTGGGTTCCCCCTTTGATAAATTCTTTCCTGTAAAACTTTCTAATAGGACCATTGTATTGGATCAAACTCTTCGCAGTTACAATATTTTCACAGAATTGCCCCTCCCCCTCCCCCTTCGCCCCTCCAGCTCCCCCTCCGGGTTGCCCCTCCGCCCTGCCGGCGCGTTATGGTGCGCAGTAAGGATACCCAAGCATATGGCTGGCAGCAATCTAGAATCAGATACTGCCCTCGGGCCCCCACGCAACTCCGCTCGAACCAGATCTAGAGCTATGTATGCGTTATATCAAGCAAGGAAAGCAGCCCCAGTGTTGGCCAGAAAACGAAAGGAGTCCACAGAGTCGACGGTATTATATGGAGTTTATGGGTCTTTGACTGTATCAGTCATTTTTTTTTGGCCACCGCCTTGTCGACCATTCACGATGGAGCTGTCAACGCATTTTCCTAACTTGGATTCTTGCCTCGAGCTTTGGCAGAGCTGGTTGGCTGGGACTCGGGCGATTAGTTCCAGTGGGGCGGGATACCCCTCCATACCTGCATGTCCAAATCATCACCACATTGGATGGATGCTGTACTAAGTAAGTGAACTTACAGATATCATTTTTGCGAAGATTCTCGACGTACGCGTACTCTATTACACTAATGGGATTCGCTGCTCTCTTTGCCGCACCAGCGCTTGTTACATTGATTGAAGCTAGATCTTGCTTGGGTCCTTATCTCTCGTCCTGTGGATGGAGACAGATCAATTATCTGAAGCTTGAGTGGACGGAGGGGTTGGTGATCACCCCTCTTCGGATGGGAATCTCACAGGCCTAGCCAGCTTTCTAACTGTTAGGTTACCTACTACAGTGCAGTAATACGATCGTACATGGCAGCAACTTCTGATATTTTTTTTTCCTTTTCGGCCCAAAAGTCTGCATGCATGATGATGATGCAGCTTTTCGTACCTAAGCACGTTGGCGGGGCTCTTGGTAGCAACGGTGGTGGCGCAACCGCCCCGGCCAACGACTGTCTATACACCTGTATGGCTTCATCTCGACGGGTATATGGGAAGAAAGAGCGCGAACTTGCAAATTGCTACCTAACACTATCAGTCATCGCAATACTGTTGAGTGTGATTAGGTTTAAATCGCCTCAGGCTTTGGTAGCAATAGGCTCTTGATTTCCATGCCGACTGTACCCAGCAGCATTAATTCACTCCATTTATTCTGCCAGATGTACGATTATATTGCATAGATACCTAACATCAAGCCTTTGGGATAGTGGAAAGTGCCTTGTTTCCAGTGCTTTCCTGTATCTTTCGCTAAGAGCGGTTAGGTACCAGACTCTGCTTGACTTAGTGCGAGTACCTAGCTACATACACATGCCTACCTATCTCTATATAGGTAGCTGGTGTTCGACTTCCACCTACTTCAACCAACTTACGTATACACCACTTCACACGAGGAATTCTTCTTCGTTCGCTTGCTTTCCTTTGCCACTTCGCTTCAGCACAGACGACCACGGAACACAACATTTTCCTCCTTTATCGTCTTCTTGTTCACTTACCATCTGGCACCTGGTCTTGCATTCCAGTATAGCTTCTCGCACCTCTCCGCGCAAAGATGGCTGCGCAAGGCGAAGCGGGGGACGTCTACGCTACCCTTCTGTTGAGCGATACCTACCTGTCCGGTAAGTCGAGCTCAAACGGCTCCACAAGCTAGATCTCTAACAGCTCTCCTCTAGGCGCGCTGGTATTGGCGCATTCCCTGCGCGATAATGGAACGACTAAGAAGCTGGCCGTCCTGGTCACTCCGGACACTGTGTCGGTTGAGGTCATAGACGTGCTCAAGGTAAGCTCGCTAGCCAAGCATTTCTGTTGGAGTCGGGATCTAAACATTTTACTCTTTCGAACAGGGTGTATACGACCATGTCATCCCCGTTGACACCATCCGGAACTCCGAACCGGCGAACCTACGTCTGATGAACCGAACCGATCTACACTCTGTCTTCACCAAGATCCACCTATGGAAACAGACCCAATTCCGGAAGATCGTCTACGTAGACGCTGATGTCGTCGCCTATCGAGCTCCCGACGAGCTCTTCGACATAACCGAACCCTTCTCCGCCGCTCCGGATATCGGTTGGCCTGACCTCTTCAACACTGGTGTCATGGTCCTGACTCCTAATATGGACGACTTTGATACCATGTCGTCCATGGCCCAGAGGAACATGTCCTTTGACGGAGCCGATCAGGGTCTGATCAACATGCATTTCAAGGACAAATATAATCGCCTGAGCTTCACCTACAATGTCACCCCTTCCGCCCATTACCAATACATTCCCGCCTATCGCCATTTCCAGTCCAGCATCAACATGGTCCACTTCATCGGCCCCGAAAAGCCGTGGCTCCAGGGAAGGCAGGCGAACACCGGCAGCACCCCGTTTAACGAGATGTATGGCAGGTGGTGGGCGGTCTATGACCGACATTACCAGACATCCGTAAGTCCATAAATCAATTACCCTATTCTTCCTGGCTGAACGTCAACTCACCCATGATTAGTCGCAGACGACTACACCTTCGGGAGTGTCACTTAAAACTCTTGCCCTAGTGCAATATTTTACCAGGGGAGAATACCAGCCCAAGGATGGCTCAAGCACACCCCAGTTTACGTACTCAAGCTGGGACGCCCGGAAGTAAGTTCTGGCTGGCTGATTATGAGAATAAGCATGACAAATATGTACTGACTTTTGTGGTAGACATGCTCCTCCGACGGGCTCAAGGGGGGAGGCCGAAAACTTTCATACTTCCGTCTATGAGATGTCTAGAGACACCGCTTTGTTCGCCTCGTCTCAAGGGTACGGTCGCAAGATCGAGAGGCCGCCGCCCATCTTTCCTTGGGAGCCTCATCAGCCCCAGCCGTCTCGAGTCTTTCCTGACGACCTGCCTCAGATCCAGACGGCGGAAATCGGCCGTCTGAGCGTGTCGGCTACGAATGAGACATCGGTACCACCCTCGCCCACGGCTTCTACTAGGTCTGAATACACAGAAATGACCAGTGACGCGAACCAGAGCGAGCCCACCACCCCTACGACCCCGACTATGCGTGCAACGTCTTCGGACCCCTGGACCACGTTTACGCGGACGAATGCTTGGGACGCAATACCGGAGATCGAGCGGTATGTCGACTCCCTACAAAAGCGCCGACGCAAGCAAAGTCTCAAGTCCCAAGGCGCGAGCGAGATAACTAGTCCCGGCCAAGGGGTCGACGAGGCTGCTGGGCGCCGGCGTGGTTCTAAGGTCACCGATTTTCCGACCGAAGAGGAGCGGCCGAGCCTGCCCGTGACGCCAGCACCCATCCGTCGACCAAAGTTCTGGAGTAGCGGTGGCCCAGAGAAAGGTTATGACGGGGGTGAGCCTATGATACCGGCCGCGGAGGGTGTGCCGGAGCAGACAGAGTGGGTATGTTAGCATGGGAGACAATGGGATCGTGGAGGCTGTCTTTGCGATTTGACTAACGTGCTAGCTTGCATAAGGATCCCGTAGCACAGCTTCAGAAACTAGCCAAGCAACAATCTGAAGCTCTGCTACGGAAGCTCGGCGGTAGTAGTCGCGATAGCAGCGATCTACCGCCGCGGCCTCTGCCGTTCGGTTCAGAGAAGCATGCCTCACCAGCGCACCATACACAAGACGCCAACATCGTGAGCCCGCAACCGATAAAGGGGGACGCGAGCTCTAGTGCCGTGCGGGGTATCCTGTCCGATGATCCAGACGCGACCCCCGTGGCAGCTCCCAGGAGATCATAGTCAGAAACTCAGAAATGACGGGAATGTGAAAACCCCAAGGATGCCTTTCTTTTAGACGCAGGATCTGCTTTTTCCAAAAAAAAATTTAAATAATAAATAAGGGGGAGGGAGGTGAAAGGGGGCTTGGCTCGGGCGCCGTTACGAGCTCCGGATACAGTGTGTTTCAGCAGTATACCCACTGGCTCCGACGCTAGAAGCGAGACGTACAACAATCTCGAGTCTTGTTTTTCTGTGCGTCGTCCAGTCTCGCTGTTTTTTCGGTTCATTGCAATTGGAATGGAATGCTTTCGGAGTGGTGCTAGTCTCAAAAGTTGCATCTCTCGCAGGAAGGCACTGTCTTGCAACAATTCTTTTTACGAGTCTTCCTCTCCTCTACTCACCCGCATAGCGACGAGAATGAGGCGAGCAGGCATTTACTTGCATACATACTTTTCTTTGTTTTTTTTTTATTCGCATAAGCCAGCGACTTCGTTGATATTGTACATAGGGTTCCTATATACACCGCACAGAGCACAGTATGAGCAAAAACAGACCCGTTTTCTTTCATCTAGTTGGCACCGAACATACACAGGTACAGACTTGTATCGCAGACTCATACCCCTTACATGGGGGCCGAGGATTAAGGCCGATCTTTTGACTTTTATTTGTCTATGTATCCGATGCTGCTTAGGGATGTGGTGGGTAGATAGATATGTAGGTACGCAGGCATCCTTTCGAACCGGCATTTTAGCTCTAGACTGTCCAGAATTGTTCTCTCGCTGTCTCTGGGGGGCCCTTGCGTTGATGACACCGGTCGTCTGATGATTCGAATATGCGCCAACTCGCTTCCGTCCCCGAGACTCGCGAGGTCCGAGGTCTTCCCTCCTTGGGAGGGCCCGGATCCTAACTAGCTGAGGGGTGAGTGGTTGCCGGGGCGGATGCTCCATTCGTCGCATATGCGATAGTACCCGGGGAACTCTCGCTATCCGTAGCGTGGTCCCCGATCAGGCTGCTTCGCTTCGCATCACATTGCCTCCTGACGGCTGAGGCCTGATTCCGAGACGATATGCCTCTTGGGCGGGGAACCCCTGATATCAGGCAGGAGCGCGGGCGGTATTCGATCCCGTGCCTTCTCAGTCCGGCCGTCTCTCTTCGCATTTCTCTCTTTTCCTTTCTTCGTCTCCTCCGCCGCGCCCCCGTCCCCCATGCCCCCGTCTCATATTTTCACCACCTCCCTCTCTCCCCCCCGCTCTTTCCGTCACCGCCACCAGACACACGCGCTCCCGCGACGGGCGGCGCTCCAACTCGGGTCTAGTCGCGCACCCGCCTCAGCACGGCGACGACGAGCCAGCGCTTGCGCTCCGAGGCGTCCTCGGGCCCGCGGTCCCAGACCCACCCGCGCTCGGCGCCGCCGCAGTCGCGCTCCCAGATGCGCTCGACCTCGAGGCCGGCGTCGGCGCGCAGCGCCTCGGCGTCGAAGAAGTCGCGCACTGCAGAGGTGAGCAGAAACAGTTTCAGCAAGGCCAACGAACCATAAGTCGTTGATTGTTTTACGTAGCCTAGGCGGGGAAAGGCCGGAAAAGCGGGGGTTACGCATCACATCTCCCCTTACTGCCGGAGAGCACAGTCGTAACTGGAGCGGCTACAGCGTTAACCCTTACGGAAGGGGAACCAAGTTGTTTCCGTTATTGATCGATTTGATTTGCTGTTAGGGTCTACTTTTCTCGAGCACGGATCAGAATATCCGCTTGCCAGCAACGGCTGTGCTCTTCTGGCAGTCGGGGAGATGTGAGGCGATGTTTTCGGGAGGGCAGGTTTAACGGTAGAGACACGTCTTCCTAAGTAAAGGGCACTCTGGTCCGGATGGAAATCTTGCGCGTTGTGTGGGACTACGGCATAGGACAGAAGGAGGAAACAAGGGAAGCGGGAAGTAGAAGGGGGGAGGGAATTGATAAACGAACTGGCCGAAAGTAAAAACAGTTCCACTTACTCTGCATCCGCCCCGTATGAAAGCCCGCGACGACCCAGGCGCGCCCCTCGGGCCCGGGAGCTAGGAACCAGCCGATGGAGTGCCGGAGGTTCGCGTGCTGCCAGGGCATCCAGAGGCAGTCGCACGACATGACGCGGTCGAAGGCGCCCCTGTTTTGCGCGGCGAAGGGTGACGACAGGTCCCCCCACTCGTGCCCGTGCACCTCGGCGGGGCAGGCCGCGGGCGGCGACAGCGGCGAGTTCTCGACGACGGCGTTGGCCGCCACGTTACGGGCCAGCATCTCGATGATGGTGGGCGACGGGTAGTCCGTCACCGCCACGCCTGCGGCGCCCGCCACCGAGGCCACGAGGCTCGGCAGCGCCGCACCCGCGCCCAGCTCCAGGACGCGCTTGCCGCGCACGCTGAAGATGCTCAGGTCGGCGGCCTCTTTTTCGGGTTCCCGTGGTTGGCGGTTGGCGGAGGCCCTATTGCCGCCCGCCTCCGGCAGAGGGACTCCGTTTCCGCTCCCGGCATCGCCATCGCCCGCCACCTTCTTCTCCGCATCCTCGGCCTCTCCCGCGTCGTCGCTCCTCCGGCTCTCCGACGTTCCCGTGCCACTACCACCACTACCGCCGCTGGCACGCGGGGGAGGCGGGGCCCCGAGCCCCGAAGGGGCGGCCAGCGGCACGCCGAGGGTGCCCGCCTCGACGAGCTCGGCGAGCAGCAGGCTCGCGTTCCAGAGGTAGTGGCTGAAGAGGTAGCGGTCGTGGCGGTCCGGGGGCTCGGCCCGGGCGAGCCGCAGGGGGCGCGGCAGGTGCGGCGACGTCCACGCGAGCGCGTGGTCGGGGTCCCCGTGCTGCACTATCAAGTCGTCCGGGAAGATGACGGCCAGCGACTCGCCCAGGATGTCCTCGGGCTCCGCCGACTCCGCCGACTCCGGGCCTAGGAGCGCGAGCCGGCTTATGAGCGCCATCTCACTCACGTCGACCACCTCTCCTTTCGGTTTTCTCCCTTCCAATAGCTTTAAATATATAAAAATTCTTTTTTGGTCCTTTCCTAATTCGGACTGTCCTGTATCCTTTCTCTCGCCTGTTTTCCCTCCTTGCGTTTCCTTTCTTTTTCCCTTCTTCTCGGTGGGTCGAGAATCCGATGGGACAGGAAGGGTGGAAATGGGAGAGGAGCTGAGATCGGCGTTGTGGCGGGTGGGCGGACACGGGATAGACGGATAGGGGTAGGCTAGTGAGACCAGGCAACCCGGAATGGGAGCCCGACAAGATGGAACGGTCACGGGACGGGAACGGATGGGCTGGAGGTTACAGGGGCCGGGTTCTCGGGAGGCGGGTTGCCTTACAGCTGCCATACAGTGTCAATGGTAGGCGGTTATTACAAGCTTTTTGGCGATCCAGCAAAGGGTGGCAGTGCTGAGTCGACAACGCTACTTCTTTTTCGTTTTGCCTGGTCCTTGATAGAATTGGTTCAGCCATGGAGGGGTAAAGCCAATGCGGGGTAGAGCACTATGCGGAATGATCATCTTGCTAAGGTAGGTGTCCACTAATATTAGAGTTCACCATATAACTTAAGCACGTAATGGAACGAAAATAGACACAGCTATTATCTACTAGGGTAATCCCAGGTATATACATACCGATTTTAGGGAAGAACAAGTTACGGCTACTTATCCTACCGATCTAATTATGGGCATACATGGAACAGGGAGGAAATGGGAATCTTGTGACAGTAGCCAAGTTATCTGACAGTGGGACGCTGATCGTGGGCCGTCATCCCGATGGAGTGCGAGAATGACACATGTACAGGCGTTTTGGGAGCACAAACGGTACCTACATCTAGGCGGCACGCAGGGGAGGTACACTACGCATGTAGAGAGCCATCGTGAGAGAGGGAGTTCAGCCTTGCAGAGACGACTCACCATTGTGACTTAATACTTCCATCACCTCCAGGCCCCCCTCTCTTCTCTTCCCTCATCGCTGGCCGCCCGAGTAGGGAGCGTGGGTCTCCTGGGCGCTCACGACTGTGCCTCCATACAAAGCCAGCACTCGGGTAATATCAAAAATGGCGCCCTCGTATTGACTATTACGGCAAGGCAAAAGTTCCAATAAATGCGAGCGTCCTGTTCTCTGTATGGTGTGTGTGGGGTCGGCGAAGAACATCAACCAGGCTCGTCCATATCTAGGTACCGTACATACCTAGTGGTTATGTAAGGTAGCGATACAAGTAGATTCGTACCGCGTTTACCGCTAGCACGCCCGAAAAATCTCTTCCTGGGTGGTGGTGATTGGTGGTGGCTCAATTGGGCCAGGTGCCCTGCCATCGGAAAAAAAGGGGAGGGGGGGTTGTTTAAGGGCGCGGGCTGGTTGCCTCGTGGTTTCTAAGTTTAGCAACGACCCAATGCCGTCCCCAATATGCATTTCCCCCGGTGTCGCACCGCAGCAGATAGGTAGGTACCCAGGAGCAGATAGGTCGGGAGAGGAGTGGGGAGGGGGGAACTGAATGGTCCCGTCTTACGGCTGCGTCAGGCGAGCAGCTATCTCTGCGTATACCAAGATGCAGGCGACCCTTCACTTCCCAACCCCGCCTCCCCCGTTCCCTGAAGTGGAGGATGATGATGTGACCGCACGCATACACATTGCTCTGCGCATGCACATACCTATGTGCATATACACACAGCCACGACCTAGTCGAACAATGAGTCGCGTAGCATCCGGAGAGAGCCGCTTCGCATGACTGGCGATGTCCCCCGCTGGAGGGGGCAAAAACCTGTGGAGATTAGGCGCCTAGACCTACCTGATCGCGTCTCATCCGCGCGGAAGGCGGCGACCGTACTAGTTAGAGGACCACCAGCTTGGATGAATCCTCCGCATGAAGCAGGCCAGACCCATAACTGCAAGTCATGGTAGGGCGGTGGGCCTCACGATGACAGTAGATGCTTGACGGCCAAGAGCCCGCCAAGTTCCGACTCGGAATTCAAGACAAGCGTACCCGAGGAAGAGCCATAAGTTCGGAGGAAGGATATTCTCAATGTCAAAGGCGCTATTTGCACGCAACTATCAATCTCCGGCACTGGGAGAAGGCTACGAAAAGTGATGTGTCTTCAAGCGATATTAGATCTTTTTTTTTTTTAAATATATTTGCAACAACCTCATATGATGCCTAGCCGGTTCTGCAACGCCGCTATATGAATGAGGGAAGACTATTATAAACAGGGTATCATTTCATCACACGCCGAGGTGAGAAAAATCGAAGAGTCAACGGCCAAAGTGCCCACAGTAGATGATCTTCCGCTCGAAAAAGGCGCAAGAAAAATTGCTCATCAAAATCAAGAGGGGCCAATCCCGTCCGCTTCTTTCCAGGCCCAGTGATATACCGTTGCCTAGACCATGTCATTACCAAGTAATTTTCGTCCCGAATAACCAAGCCCGCGCCTTGCGCCAATCATGCTCTCGGATGCGTCGTCTCTATGAATGTTTTTATAATGGAGGTGTCTCGAGGTTCAACGAGGGGGTTGAGGTGGTGAGGTAAGGGGTATAGTACAAGCCCTCTCATTGCTGGGACATCTCCAACATGCGTTGCATCTGCTCCTCCGTCGGATCGTCCGATATCCAGATGCCCTTCTCCTCTTCTGTCGCGTTCAGGAAACCCTCAGCACGTTTCAGGGTATGGACGTCGAGATCCGTGACATAGGACTTCCCATCGGATAACTGCAACCTGATTTCGTTTTCCGTCGAGAGCATCATGTCGTCTTTGGCTAGTCGGCGTTGTCCATCGAATACGGCGATGACGCGCTTCTTCTTGGTCATCTGCCCTTTATCGAATCCCCACGATGAAGGATAGTCGCGTCGGTTCTTTCGACTCTTGCTCTTGGTGTGTAGAGCGACGCCCCCGCGAGAATGGGTCATGCCCCTCGACTTCTGAACGCCGTTTGGAGGATTCCCCTTCTTCTTTACCGGCGACGTGTTCTTCTTCCTTCTGAATTCTTCGTTCAAAGGATCATCACCGTCGGGCATCTCATCGTCTTCTTCGTCATCCGAGGTCGAAGTCGTCTGTGGCATCGTAAGAGGTAGTTGATTCTTTTCCAACGTTTGGTGCACCTCTTTGTCGTTCTCAACCTCGGCTAACCGTTG
The DNA here is from genome assembly GCA_004154925.1 of Monosporascus cannonballus. Taxonomy (NCBI): domain Eukaryota; kingdom Fungi; phylum Ascomycota; class Sordariomycetes; order Xylariales; genus Monosporascus; species Monosporascus cannonballus. Next base: position 43,742 of record QJNS01000158.1, on the reverse strand, counting down.
CGCGTTGATGGCTTCGGCGGGGTCCTCCTGTTGGACGATGCGCAGCACACAGTCGTCCAAGTGCTCGTAAAAGTCCTGAGCATTGGAAAAGGTGGCCGAACATGTCGAACACTTTCCCGTAGCATCGGATGCGTAGCCGGTCAGCTTCTTGCCGGTGTTGGCCGTGGTTGACGTCATCTTCTTCCTCGAGTTAGGCGGGCTCTGCTCCACACCGTGGACGGCCGTCAAATGCCGTTTGAATACGTCCGCGCGGTTGAACGACTTCTCAGCCGCTGAACCCGATCCCGGACAGAAACCGCACACCATTGTACCCTTATAATGAGTTAAGGTATGGCGGTTCTTATCATATTTCCGCGCAAACCCCTTGATATGGTAATCGCACGTCTGGATAGGGCACTTCTCCGGTCTTTCCAGTTGATGAGTGAGCATGTGAGCCTTGAGATCCTTGAACGTCTTCCCACAATCAGGATGGGGACACTTCTGCTTCTCCTTCGCCTCATCACCACTATATACGTAGTCATGAGAGTGAAAGCTTGATAGACTTGGACGTCTACCAGCTTGCGGAGGAATCCCGAAAGGGCTGTACTGGTGATAGCTTTGCATATAGGGCGATTGTGAATCCGTCCTCATGGGGGACGCGGCACCCGTGACGGAAAGGGCTGGAGAATTAGGGTAGTGATTTTGGGGGGAAATTGCCTCGTATCCCTGCATCTGGGGTGGCATGGGTCCACGGAGTTCGGGTTGAATTAACGATGGATCTGTGCACAAAAGAGTCAGTAACCGAATGCGCGGCCACGGCTTTTCTGGCATGACTGAGAAAGCAATTGGGAGAAACAACGACTTCGCCGCCAGCTCCAGCTCCAGATCACGGTAAAAAAAAAAAAAAAAAAAAAAAAAGGAAATTAGCCAGATTCGGGATTGCACGCCCAGAAGATAAGCCCCGAGAGTGAAGCCCACTTATAATCCTGGGGAGACGATGTACTAGACGAACAAGGAGACACAGGCGGTGGACTTCCTTTCCTCAACATCGGCTGCAAAACAGGTGACAAGATCCGTCACACCTGCATCGACTACCAAACTGGATACCGCGCCCATACATGATGTGGAATAAAAAATAGTTCATGGAGATGTGGTAGTTCCGTAAAATTTGCGCCAACTTACCAACAAAGTTATGCTTACTATCAAGGGGCATACTGAACTCTTCCATGCCCGGGCCCGAGTATGAGTATTCTGCACTGTGGAAGTACTCGCCATTCCCGACAATAGCTGGGCTCACACCCAGACCGGTGTGCTGATACTCTGGCATAAACGCCAGCTGTCCGGGATTCGAATGCGGCGAGCCCACGGTAGAGCTGGGTGCGGATGGGCCCGATGCGGTCGAGAGGTTGGAGGGCATCCGCAGCTCGCCATCGTCGGAGTACATGCGGGGAGAAGTTCTGCTCTTGACCATAAAATGCGCCGCGTCGCTGTATACCGGTTCGTATGCTGACGGAAGGAATCCTTCCGGTACACCTTGAGGAATGCTATAGGCGTCTGGGCTCATGTCCACATCTAGCGGAGGCGAGGCGTAGCCGGAGTGGGAATGGGGCTCTGGGTAAAGCATGAAATCTCGCTCGTTGTGGTTAGGGCGCCGAAACATCATGGTTGGTTGCTCCGCTATCAAGGCCATTGCTGTGGCTTGAGCGGATATCCCAGGATATATGGTGGAGATGGTGAAGAAGTCGCAGAACCACAGGCTATAAGCTGGGGATCTCTATCTCCGTCCGTCTTTATGGGCCAGACGATATCAGTCCTGAGAATAAGCTCAGATATGCTACTCAGCTCATGCCCGAAGATGGCCAAGGTGTTCCGTGGCGGGGTCAAGAGCCGCCTAAGTGAGCTAAAAGAAGGCCGAGAGTCTGGTTGTCAAGGGAGGGAAGCGTGTGCCGGGAATTATATGTAAAGTGCAAGACCCAGGCAGCAGCGAGGCCGGATGCTTATGTTTACTGTCGCGTAAAGACCAGTTTTCGTAATGTTGACGCTTTTCTTTTTCTGTTGAGACTTCTGGATCTGGACTGAAACGGCCCAAGGAATACTATACAAGTCACCACGGACGGCTGGGGTGGTGATCTTCCCGGTTCGCACTAGGATAGGAGCAGTTATGGATACTGTATACTCGCTCCTATTGTTGCTCGCAAGAACAAGAAAGAGTGAGTCAATGGGTCGGCGGCGTCTGGCTGGCAATGCTGATGGAGTCTGGTCACTTTTGGGAGGTTCTCGGGGGCTTAGAGATTCATATACTCATTGGAAGAGAAATTACATAGCCGCGTCTAGTTCTGCTGCACATACATACAATAATACGGGGATCTTATGTGTGGGCGGGTCTCGTAGGGCAGACAGATGCTAGAGAGGCGGTTCCAGCACATCGCAAAATCGACAGGGGTCGCCCTGATGCATGTCTTACAACTCAAGTTGGAAGGTATTTTGGTACTGGGTACGAAGTACTCGACGCGGTACGTACAGAAGGAAGGATGTGCACACGGATGGTGCAGAGCTGTTGGTGGGGGGGCTAGACCCCCTGAGAGAATTGGAAATGTGTGTGTTGTCAGGCAGTGGCTGTGTGTACTTGGCTACAACTAGCTACCCATATACATGCATACCCAGTATATCTGGAGCAAAAACGGACTATCGACAGATTATTGAGGTACCGCCTATTGGAGGTGTACAAGGTTGACCCTGCTATACCGCAAATTTAACGATATTTTAAATCTTGGTCGTCCTGTCGCTACATCAACATCGACGGCCTGGACCATGGGATGGCGTCGGTGCCCTCAAATGCCCTGCCACCACTGCACGAAAAGACATCCGATTGTTTCCCATCTCCGACCTGTGTGTATCTTGTGGGAGTATATTGTGACGCGTCGGAAGATCGGCGGGCATGTATACGCAGGACGTTGGAATTATATTTTGGGCGTCTATTTTTTACCGACATCGTGGTTGAAGATTCGGTAATGCCCAGTGCCTCTTTGCGAAATCTGATCTTTTAGTCCACCGCAGACACTAAAACATGAAATTCTTGGGGACGATCGGTGCCTGGGGAGCCAACTCCAGGTAATGGGGGACCCTGAAAGGAGCAAAAGTCCTTTGCAGTTGTCTTAGACTCCACATGTACCGCCTTTGGACTCGGCACAGTATTGGTGCCAAGACCCTCACCTATTTGCATATCTTAGCCCAATGCACACAAGCCTCTCTGCCACAAGGAGTGCCAAGATTCCGTGCAGCAAGTAGAAAAGAAATTCGGAGTCCCCTACCAAATCTCTCATCCTGACCTGTGGAGTAAATGCGCTTGCAGATGCTGCCCCTGCCGTAGCCGATACGTGCCAGAAGCAAGACCAAGGGGAACCCGTCAGTCGGGCATGCCCATGTCTTCTCCATCATAGGGGGCTTGGACATGCCAATATGTACTTCCGTCCGGTATGAGAAACCATCATCACCAACGTGAAATAAATGGTCCAGCTGCAAGGTGTATATTGCTCAGGGAGTCCCAAGTACAAACCCTCGCAACCAGCATGGCGGTCAGGGGCCACATCAAGTCGTTGCCGGGTGTACATCTGTACTATGTATATCATACATTTTATGGTATAAATACTAGGCCATCGCATAATCGCATGATACATCTGCCTGACCTGACTGTGCGCTCTGGGTGTGCTGATAGAGCCAAGATTATTACTACCTAGGTACACAGGGATCATCTATATGATCTCCTTTTAAGATGTTTCAACTGCTTCGGTAATCACAAGTACCTGATCGCGGATACCGTACCCTGCCATAAGTCTGAGGGCTGTCTTTTCTGCTTCTGCTTCTCTTCCCGGACTGGTACCACCTACTTCGTACCGTAGGCGAGACGCCCATATATAATTTAACCCATTAGAATTTAGCCCAGCTTAAGAGTTATCGCCTCGCTTACCTTACAAAGTACGCAAATTACGTCAAAAGGTTGTCTGCTATACACAAGCATCGTTACTAAGCTAGAGAGACACATCCAAGTATCATCCAAGACCGAGGCAACAAAGAGAAACCGGGAGATGGGGGCATATCGGCAGGTTCCGTAAGAACATATCCAACTTCTTTGAACGATAGACGCGCCGCGCCTCTATCTTGGACGCCACTCCTGAAATGAGTAAAACAAGCGAATAAAACCAATAAGGCTTCAACCGTCAACCGTAGCGCGCTTAGTTCGGGAACCGCCCGAAGGCTAGTTCTCGACGGTTGAGGCCCGACAAATTAGCTAATCGCACGTGGGGCCGAGACTACGATGAGATGCAATCCCGGCATTGAGGCGACGGGTCATGACGATGCTGAACTGGTTGTTGCTTTGCCAATCCAAACGAGTGCAAGTTACCCCCTGTCGAGGTTATTTTTACTTTCGGAATCAATTCGAGCAAACAACAGCTTTTCTGCAGGTCGTCCTGAGATTATCGGTGATTCACACAGCCAACCTTCAGTATGCAATGCCAGTGTTCTGAGCCCCTGCTCCGGGAGACAACCCAATCCTAAAATTCCCTGACCCTCCACAATTCCACGGTACGTTATGCACCTAATTTGCACTGCCCTTCGATTATTCTTCTGTCGCACCTACATATCATCAAAACCGCCTGCCGGGTACTGGCTAAGGATGTTGATTGGCTCCTCCTCGTTGCATTGGCTATATTGGCTACATAATTCTATCATCCTATTTATCAAGGTATGTACGATAATATCCAAGTTCGGTTGACTCCGCTGCATGGCAACGGTAAAGTTCATTCAAATAAGCGTCTTGATCCAAGCGCATTTGCAAACTTCAGCTGCTTTCAGGAGCGACCATTCCCGATCTTGCTTCGCATATGTCCGACATGCAAAAGGGTCGGATTCCGCAATACGGAGTATCAGAGCAAATAACCCATAAAGTGACGCATTTCGAAGACGTATTCTATCCGGTCAATTCAGAATGGACATTGTAGGGATCAAGGGAGGGTGCTGGTATAATACACTGCGACTTACATCATTCTACTTGGGTTGAATGATTATTATGCCATCATCAGGAACCTAGACTGGGAGTTACACAAGGCTCGGTCAATCAGTCAAGATAATCAATATGATTCAATAGTTTCTCTTTGCGCAAGTATAGCATGACAATTAACATGACTTTATCAGTGCAAGTGAAACCCCAATAACCCAATAGCATAGTGACATGTCGACATCTGTCTTTACCTTCGAAGCCCAGTCAACTATTTCAAAGACCCCGAGGGCTCATGATTGGCCAAGTTACGAGCTCGAGGACCCACAATACAGGTCGGGTATAGTCACCCTAACCATTTAACCAAAACCAAAAATAGGGTCAGGTTCCACTCTTTTCCCATTTGGACTCTTGGAGTCACCAGCCTCAGAAGTCAATCAACCGACGCGTGCTGAGCCACGTCTTGAACCCCCCCACCGTAACCCGATATCCGCAATCTTGAACAGCGTTGGCCTTATGGTTTCATATCTTCGTTCTTGCCCCGTAAACATCAAGAAGCTTGGCAAGCTCATGACTTCTTGCACAAGTGAACTACATGACGATTACGATGATCTACCTAGTAAGCTTTACCGATCCGATACCGACGTCTCCTGCCCGCTAACGTGCAGCTCGTCATCGCGGACCGCATCGCACCGCGAAGACCCCACACAGAATCCTTTCTGATGCCGGAAAAGATAAGACTTCTTCAAAGTTACGTAATCGCACGCATCGTGTTCCGGCAAGTGCCTACGGATTAATCGGAAAGAAGACTGGATCCGGCGTGTCTAAGCACGGGTATTTTGCATAAGAAATTGTGCGAAGTACTGGCGCCGCCTACGGAGTAGAAGGTACTCAGCCCTATGAAAACGCAGGCTTGCATTGTTGTAGAACGTGCTGTGCCACAAGCCACCATGAAGAGAGATAGAGGGTCCTGCATGTCTTGCTTACACTTACCACGCAAATGCACACTGGCCGATTCCAGAACGGCTTCCAGAACATTGCAACAGTAAGACTTTGGTGCCGTAACCCCAAGCACGGAATTTCCGCCAACTCCATGCGTTGTGTCACGCACCCGCACATTAACTGTAGTGTGCGAATAGACAGAAGAGTGCGCTGCCGTTGGTCGCCTTGCTGCTCGTGACAAGCCTGGGGCTAGTGCAGGCATCCTTCAATTAATGCGGCCCTCTCTGAAGCGCGATTGGTCTCCGGATCCATGTTCTGCGGAAGAAAAGGGGTTTTGCTATCTTGATGAAAAGCCGGAGCGCAGTGTCTACTTGCCTGGATTGGGGGCCATCTTTCAGAAGAGCCGCATAGGGGGATGATGGGAGAAGTCGATGATTGGAAGACGGCATGATATCTCTCCGGGCCAAGGGGTCGGAAAATAAGCACAGGGGTATCCATGTGGTGTGTGCAACGATATCTCCCCAGACTTTGACGGTTGCATGTGCTCCAAAGGAACCCTGCCAGTCCTTTTGTGCGATGGGAAAATCGAGATTGATGGAATCATGCGCTCCAGCTAGAGTGCAGCAGGTGTGAGTACCATTATCTCGAAGGATAGTCGGCAGCGCTCGGTTCGGACGGACTGATCAACTGCAATCTGTTATGCCAATGCTCACCATGAGCGCTGGAACCACGGGATGCACGGTCAGGGCGCATAACGGTAGGTGGGTATCGAGTCACATTCCTCCTAGGGTCTTGCAGGCTCTCCAGAACCGGAGGCAGCCGGTGACTCAAGCAAGCATTTCACGTGATGGCTAGCGGCCTACAGTTGATGGTGCTTAATAGTTTTACTTTAGTTGAAGGAGAAAACTTGGCATATCGTTGATAACTTATGAGTCCACCACGGTGCTGCTCCGAGGAATTCCGTGTCGACGATGCCGCCTCAGGCTAACGAAAATGCGAAGGCCGTTACTGCAGGGGAGAACCGAAGGCACCCGGGCCCATATTTGTGATGTGGCTGATGTCATATAAGGCTGCCAAGGCGGCATCCCCGAAACTCTTGTTCAAGCCACATCTTATACGGAAGCGTCTCATGTGACATGCTTGCGGCTATATCCCTCAGGGGCGAGAGTTGAAACCAGTTGATAAAGAAAACCCTTGTCTTCAAAATCCTCGGGTTGCAAATAGGCAGCCTTCTGATATAGTCACTATGAACCATTCTGTGGTGCGTTTTCTCGAGGATAATAATAGGGTGAATGCGAGATTGGATATTGGTTGCTGCGCGTACTCCGTACTTACTTCCTACCTACAAGGTCAGCCACGAAGTGTTCAGTGGTGCTTTTTCCTGTTAACGCGGCACACCGCTATACACCAGCTACAAACACGGACTTAAACCCATCGTCTCGGGTAGCATCGATACGGTCCATCACGAACATCGCAATCTTAATCACCACGCGGCCGTCCAGTAGGAGTGGCTGTGAAGAATCAAGCTTTTCGTTCTAGAATTGTAATGTAATGTCGCGATGTTGTCAGGGCACCGGCAGACCGCCGCTCCGCTCCGTCCTACGATGTAACCCTCTCTACAGATGCTTTCGCGAAGGTCTTATTGGCAATGATCAAAAAATGGCATTGAAGTTCCCAACCGAGAATGTCTGGATCGCGGAGCCAGGGGAATGTACGCATGTCGAATGGACTCGTTCTGCCCCGCCGGGGCACACTGGGGCGCCTTAAGTCGAAAGAAGATAAATTTAGCGAGAATATCCCTAAACTGGGTTAGATCAGGTTAGCACCATGTTGCAAAAACGTCTCCCGCGCAGTCAGTTCCCAGGCACTAGCGCTAGTATATCGCTTGGCGAGCCAAGGTATTTGGTACTTGGATACATGCCACGGTACGCCCGGTAGTCTGATGGGGGGGTACATATCTACCGATTTCATTAGTGTACTTATATATGCCTCTGCAAAGTGACAAGCAAGAAAGTATGTATGTGCATAGTGACGATTCAGATAGTCTCGGGTACCCTATCCTGTAGAAAATGCCCGCTAATCTCGGCCGAGTTCGCAAGGCAGAATTGCTAAAGAATCCCAATACCCTTCCTTATTAATTCCCGACGCAAAAGAGCCGCCAAGGATCTCAGTTAAAGTAGGCGCGATCCAAGCAGTACGCAGATCATCCTCTTCAAAAGATGAATGAATCGACTGTACTTCGTATTGACGATATAGTCCGTAAGGAATAGCAGATACCGCATACCTCTGCGCATCTGAAAGGCACCCGGAGCTAATCAGATACTTACAGGTACTAGATACCTTACGTACATATCCATATCTGGAGTCTGTGATATGTGCATGTATCGGGTCTGTTCTCCACAGGGTACAGTCCACCATGCCTACCCCTCATGCACTGACCAAGCCCTATTTTCAGTGTGGGGAGCTAGGTGCTCTATCGAATCCGACAAGCGCAGATGCACAGTTCCCAACCCATCTTAGCTCCGAGAAAAGAAGGCAGCTGAGATGCAAGACTTGGGTATTTTGCCCGCGAACGCCGACCACTCCGCTCATCTGGAACATTAAAATGCGCAACCACTTCCAGCGGACATCGCATGTATGTCATAAAACGCAGTCATGAAATCAGGCAAATCAACGCAGGATCCTAAGGGATTAAGGGTTGCCCTCCTGGACCTTGTTATGCAACAAGCCGGAGTAGTTCCCCGGGAGGGAGAAGATGAGGGAAGACCCATGCTGAAAATGGTATTTCCGATCGGTTAATCCAAAGTTCATCCCGATTCCCTCAACCCTTGCAGATGGTAGATGCCTGTGTATTAGGATGACGCGAAAGTTTCATACTCCGTACACATTGAGGGGTAGACGCGAGTGGGCCCGTATACACTAGGAACATCGTGTTGATATCAAAACATTCGCGGAGAAACCGCGGTACGATCGAGAGGTTATAGTATTGCCAATCTTCATCCGGTCAATGGCTACTAGAGGAGTCACCCGACAAATCGTCGAGTGGCGCGCCACAACGGTTGACCCGGCGTTCTAGTATTTCACCGCTGTTGGGATCGCGATCCTAGTATACACAAAATAACAGAAGAAATTAACTAGCAGGCAAAAGCAGGTGGACCAGGTCAGCCTCTCAATGTAATGATCTACATGATCATTGTCGTTTCCAAAGAATATGGTCCAGGTTTAAGCAGGAATAGAGGTTCCACAAGGGGGATATCTGCCCCATACGGCAACTGGACGAAAGAAAGGTAGGGGTACTGGGGCGGCTGCATAGTCTCCCCAAGTCGCCATCCTATGTTGTAATAATCTAGGATTATCCATCCCAGAACCAAATCATCGGAGTGAGGAGGCGGATGGGTTCCAGGATGGCGGGTGATGTTCCATACTTCTGTAGACAAATGACATCAATCTGAAGACACTAGTCTCAGCTGGTCAAGAAGCTTTGAAGAAGTTCATATGCCGGTGTAAGTCTGTAATATTTGGGAACCGGGATGTGACGGTACGCGGGTTCGAACCATCGCATTCCCCGATTACCTAGACAGCGATGTGCTTAGACTAGGGTGACCTCGTGACGGCACTTCACGTTTCGGTCCCGACTTTACCATGACGACGTCAGTACCTCTTCGACGGGTCTGATTAAACCAATCCGAAACGACGACAGCACTTAGGGAACGACAAGCTTTGGATAAGTCGCGCCTTATGCCAAGCCCTCAACTTCAAAGCCCACGCTTGAAAATCATGAAGAACATGCCGATGTGTCAATTGTCCCTGTCTCAAGCCAGGGGCTGGCGGACTATCGCCAATCACCCCCAGAGTCAATGGTGGCCTCAAAAGCCATGTATCCAGTCAAGCACATCCTGGAACGCCAAATTCCCGCGGAATTGGTAACAATTTGTTAACCCTGTTTAGAAACCCCTGGTTGTTGGGGTCACACAACCACATTTCCAACTAAAATCTCACTCGCCTTGCGGGCCTGATGATTGCGCATCGCCGCTTCTAGAGTTTGCAGCGAGATTGTACCCAGCGTTAATAACCGGGTCCAAGTGTGTACTATCTAGGGGCAGAATCCTGGCCTATACAAAGCATGTATTAAGGCAAGAGAACCCACAAGGGTTGCTAAGATCCTCGCAAAAGAGTCTTGTTAAGCGCTGTCGAATTGCGATCACCATGGGACTAGGGGATTTAGTCGGATAGCAGATCAGCGTTCCGCAGAACTGGAACCGATATCATCCACATCGGTAGTCTCGCTGAATACGTATGATGGGCAAGTCCAACATCCACGGGGCGGTATCACTCCACATGTTAAATGCCCTGATAACCGGCATGGATGATTTTGTTTCGCAAGATACTAGGTATATATGAATGTCAAAGGGTACTTAATTTTTGTTGAGTACCGGGTTAGACACGGACCTTCCCTCTGAACCAGACGGTATATCTCGTAATCCACATATAATATTAAAGTTAGAATTAGCATTAAGGAACTAACCGTCACCGGCACAAGCCGCCCAACGCCAGGCGTAATACTAATAAGGGACGTTCATGGCAGCTCGAGGTTAACCGCTCTGTCGGGTCGAGCTGTCCGTGCCACCAAAATGCTTCTTTTCGCATCAATTTGCCGGGGCGCATTAGGTCTTACACAAGAAGCTGGGGCGAAGAGCGTGTGCAGTGATGCATAAATATAGTTCACACATTACACAAGGCCAGCAAGGGATTGGGTGATACGAGTAGCTATTATTAAATCCAGCAACCCTCGTATCAGTAGACTGATCGCTTATGCACCAATATGAAGTATGAAGACTTGTTACGCATGGATCCTGGAACAAGTCACCCCTATGCGACAAGAATTGCTTCTTCTGAGAATCATAAGGCTACAGACTGTCGCGAGAGGTTCTGTGTCTCTTCCCCACACATGGACTATTGCATAGAAGGATCAGAAGGGTAACATCGAGCCCCCTCATAGGAGCACGTGGCATACGTCGCGGCAAATGCATTTCCTTGGTGATGGTCACTGTTTGATTGAAGGCACCAAGAGCGAGTCAGCGGTACATTAATGTAGTTTAATGTAGTTGGGTAGTATCTTCATCGGGATTCAGGTGGCGCTTCGGGGACCTGACGCCCCAGTTTCACGGGAGATCGACCAATATCCAGAAGGCTTTGGTTTCCCTAGTCCTTCTCCCCCCAAGGAGCCGTCGGGCTATTCGTCGATGGTGGTCCCGTGTGACCAGACGAAGTGCGCTTGGCTATTCTCTAGATACCAATCATCTACGAAGTACTATGTGGCGTCGATCAGGTGTGGAAGGACAGAGAGCAATACGGACGACTACAGACTTGGCTAGCACCGTGATGACCGTCCAGGTGCACTTCCGTCGCTGCAAGCGACTTGACAGGTAGTTGTTATTATTACGGATGTACGTGTATTGCATTTTATGAATGGTGATGACATGATACGAGAATATGCGTCGCAGGTATTTGTTAAAGAGCATTCCGCTGTCTTCACATATCCATGCCTATATGAAGACAAATTAGACATCAGTTTGTTTCAGATATACATATACGCACAATGCTGGGGTAGGGTTGTCGGTATATTGGTTCGTACCACGGAAGACTTCTCTTTCCATGACCGGGATTCGACCAGGTCATTAGCTCGACATTTCTCAATACTCTTCTCTAAGAGTTAATTGGCCAATTCGCGCGGCTTATGGACCAGCAAAACTGCTTTCTCCTTGACGAATCACGGCACATCACTCAGCCACTGCCATTGGTGCTTGACATATCACGATTATCATGGCCTCTCGCAACAAAACGTCACAGAGCCCCGTAGTGAAGGCTGTGCGGAATAGCTGCATGTAGGAAACTGATAACCGATCAACTGGACTCCTCAAACCTCAAGACGTTTTCTGACGTTGAACCCTCTCCCAGTTCGGCCCCTATCTGGAGTCTCGCGTCCCTTGGAAATCCTGTTGAATCTCGCAAAAGGTGGCGGTTAAGGCTTAGTGCTACCCGATTGAACAACCTCAGCAAGACGGTAGAGAACAGCCACCCGTTCCCGCTGTCGATCCTACGCTACACGCTTAACGCTACTGCTCTCGTCCTAGTCTCTGGACGCCAATGGTGTGGGGAATGACCCCATGCGCCCCCATCAAGGAATCTAGGGCGAGAGCTGAAGTGAATACCATCCCTATAGCAATTCGCTATTATTACAGTTGACACTACTTGCTTTTCGATTATGGGGCTCATGCCTAAAATTCCCCAAACCGGAACGGAAGGCACGGATATTAGTGCCGGTCACGAAACGGAATGTTCAGAGCCTAGCACCAGCCCTCGAATCGTTCCCGGTTCAGGCTTGATGCCGCTTGTTGTCAATCGCTTATCTGATCCTCCCGGGAAGGGAGAAGGGCTCCGAGAGCATTCGGCATTTTCGCCAGCCTGCCATGCAACTGCCATGGATCTCCAACGGACAGCGATATAGCCTTACCATCCAGCAGGAACGCCACGGTTATCCCCCACATGGCAAAACTGCACGAGGATGGCATGCTCAAAGGGAAGGCTGGTGGCATCAAGGGGCGAATTGTTCTTTTGTGGAACAGACCGTGTTTCTTCCAATCATTGACTCCAGTCAAGGCGGTTTGCCTTGATCTCAATATCATGGTCATTAATGAACAGCTCTGGATGCGGTATTATTCCCCCAATATTGAGCCTCATCTAGGACCCATCCGGAGTCCCTCTGTGGTTCCTTTGTGAAACCTTCTGGATGACGAATCTGGGAGTTGGCTTGCCTCCAGCAGTCGTTCGATGTTACCATACCTGCATAAACTTCATTTCCTCCCGGAAATCGACGCGTGCCAGCTTACCACCCGGATGCTCGTTGCACGTTTCAGGTGATTGTTGGTGTGGTTGTTGAATGCTACCTACATTTCAGGATTCAGATGGTAATACGGCTCAGCTTTCGCCCTGTTCAGCCCAAGCCAGCGGGTAGTTTGGTGGAGATGGTCAGATCCGCAGGCCCCCCTGTCACCTCAGTCCACACGTGGGCATCTGCAAGGTTGCTACGCACCACCTTGCCTCCAATCACACAGTCCAGCCGTCCTGCCCTATTCGAAGCTCACGCAGATCTCTGATCTCCACCGGTGGACATCTCGGAAGATCACAGCGATTCTATCCCTTTTAGGAAGGCCACTGGGACAAACCCACTCAGCTGCTGGTGGACTTGGAACCAGAGTCTTGGGTATGCGGCCCGCCGTAGGCGGAAACAGCGTCAGTATGCCTTGCGCCCTGCGGAATCAAGCCCGCGTCCCACATTTACCGAAGCAGAGGCGGCATCGCTAGGCATGACCATCGCCAATTCAGGTCAGTTAGTCGGCAGTAACAACATACGATATTGTGGTTTGTGGTTCACACACAACCGCCTGCCGGCCTCTCTGTCTCCGCACTGCAGCGGTTCGGGTCAGCAACAGTAATCCGATCTCCGTGTCGACTGTGCAGCGCATAAGCGAAAACGGTAGGCGTCACTCCGTGAGTACACCTAGAGCCCTCAATGCTAGGCTGCCAATTGACCCGGCAATCTCTTCCTAAGCCTCGCTGAGGACAAGACTGCATTGACTCAACCATTTAGCATCAAGGCGCACGAGATGACAATATGCTCCGGTTGACGGTGCCCCTATCCAGCGGGGGGCGAAACTGAGTCCCTCCCTTGGGTGGCAGAAGTGGCTTCATGGTTACGGGTCAGTGGAGAACGTCAACGTAAGATCACGTACACCACCGCCGGACATGTTATCTGACTTGGTGCCCTGCTATAGTACCCGATGCCATGTAAGGGACCCCGTAAGCCATAGCCGTGGCGTGGTTCGCCTTATTGGTAGCCGTTCACGAACTGGAGGACGATCTGGCCTGGCTTGTAATATTTTCAGGTTTGTTTGTGTCCTGCCCAGCCCATCAACCCAAAGGCAGGGAACCTTACGGATGCTCCCAACTGTTTAGACCCCCTATCTACCAGTGACCACAGAGAACTTGGGTACGGGCGCCAGCAGAGTGAGGACTCAAGTCCTACGCCCTCAGCAGCCTCCTCTACTTACAAATAGGGTAGCCTTGCGGACTAATTGGACATCAACGGCAGGCTGAGATCTAGGGGTTACTAGATCAGGGCTTTCGATGAAAAGGGTAGACCGCAGTGTTTAAGGGGACTATGAGATGCTGGTTGGGAAGCGGGGCTATGTCTTTTACCCTTCCTAAGTACTTATGAAGAGCGGTCCAACAGCTCGTGCATTGCCATCCATAGCAGAAAATAACAAGCCCCTGTAGCATGGTGCAGAAGGGTAGCGTGAGGAGCCTACAACGTTATGCATCAAAGGGAATCTCCGACAGCATTGTCGTGGATCTCTTATCCGGCCGTGACACTCTCTGGTTTACCCTTCACGGAAATATTTTGGTGCCTTTTCAGAGCTAGCTTCGAGTTATCTCCTTCAACTTCGTCAGAATATGTAGGAACCCTCCAGCGTTAGTCATCAGTGCAGCCATATTCGGCGCCGGCCAAAGGACCATAGTAGAGACACGCGAATGGAGGCTATCCTGAATCAAGGATGTCCCCTCCGTTAACGAGAATAAGTCTATTAGATCAGAACTGTACCGCCCCGTACCCAGTGGTATCGGATGCATCTGGGGGCTCAGAATGGGTAGTCGACAGCCTCTGGGTAGAATGAGTAGGGTAGCAACCTTCGCCAATTCCTAGCCACCTCTACAGAAGACCCTCAGTGAGCAAGCGACGACCGTGGCTACTAGCACTCACAAAGGGCGCATCGAGAACGCCTTCGCTGATCAGGCGCAGATGATACTCTGGACGTGGGCCTTGGATAATGCTATTTGACTGATGTCCCCGTCCACATTACCCTTGAATTAGGGGCCGAGTGTATTCGTGTATCCGTTTCCCTAGTCCGAGCCACAAGACAACCGCTTGTGAATATCTTCTTCGGTATGCGGGCTCCCCTGTGCTGGGCATAGATTCTGGCCCTACGCTCTCAATGAACAGCAGTGGCCATAACGTAGCCCATCCGCGTGCCCAGCGTACACTATAGCGATCAACGTGTATACGTGATCCATATGGGGGGTTGCTGCGGTACACTACCTGTCCATCCGAGTAGAGCATAGCCAGCTACGAGTATTTTCACATTGACGGCTAGGGAGCGTTCAATGGAAATGATAGAGCACGGCTTAGTATACACGATGTCATGTCTGGGAATGCGGTTCTCGTGCTTCACGTACGTCAATACATGGCATCTCGCACGTATACGAGACTTGGTGAGTCTAGAGTACCCTCTCCCTCTGCCAGGCATCCTAATTCGTTTCCCAGTTGCTCGAATGTGGCATTTCCGAACCAGGCAGGCCCCAGGGATGACTCGTATCAACCTTGATCCAGGTATACTCGGACACCTCAGTCTGGGGCGTGCAGCACCATACAGAGGAACCTCGCAAGCTCAACCCGCAGGAGTTGGCCGCAGGAACGGGGGAGTTGCTTCGCGGAAGAAAGGACCACAACATGTCCGGAGGTAGCAGGGTCTGGGATTGTGCGGAATATCGAGGCGCGCGCTGTTTGGATAATCCGAACGGCTTTGATTCATTAGCTTTTAGATGGTCCCAGGCCAAACCATCTGGTGGTTCGACAACGGATTTATTAGCACAGTCGTATATCAAAAAAAAGAGACCCTTCTGAGGGAAAGGGATGATATTTCTCTCCCAACACTTCCTTGTTATGGACGGTATCAGCGTGCTGAATTACCAAGGCGGTTTTAGATATTTGACTTATGACAAACAAGTGAAGAGGATGTGGATGTTATGAAGCCAGAAGGACGAAAAAGTATTAGATGTGTTCATCTATGCTTCTTTAAGTGCTATAGCATCTTATAATATGTTAAAATATCCAGTCGGAGTCACTTGTTTGGATAAAGACACAGAATAGCAGACGGAACAATGTTTGCCAACTCTGAGTCTTCGCCAGGCTATTTTGGGGCTAAGCTTTAACGGAGCTTATTTACCAACATTACTAGCAATTTTCAAAACTGTTTTGCATACATTTAAGATAATATCTCCTTCTAGTTATTATGTTTGGTTATACCACTCCACCCCTATATCCGGATCCGGGGCCGTATATAAGGGGAAGGAAGGGGACAAAGGACCTCTACGCTGTTGACATTATTATATGACCATACCGGCTCCCACTGACATATATATACATTCAAATATAGACTCTTACGAGCATGCCAACGCCATTCTAACGTAGTCGCAATAACCGGAGTCTCCAAGAGGGTTCTAGCTCACAGAGGGGGCCGCGGCTCTAGTCGCCAGGCAACACTAAGCTAAGCATCCGCACGCCTGAGAGGGTGAGCCTCGGTATTCAGCACCCACTGGTCCAGGGAGATGACGTCGAAATCGCTGAAGATCAGGTAGAAGTACTTCAGCGTCTCGGCGAGCCAGAAGGACTCCATCGAGTCCACCTGCGCCGGCTGCGCCTTCGTGACGTCGTCCAGCGACGCGGCTGCGATCTTCGTCCGCGTGAGCTTCTCGATGGCCGTGAACATGTCCCAGGCCTTGTCCATCCATTCGGGGTCGCCCGTCAGGCGGTACATCATAAACACCGATTCGATGGCTTCGGGCCTCAGGATGTAACGCCGATCGGGGACATCGACCATGCCCAGGGGTAGGTTGTGGACTTCGATGATCTTTTCGATCTCGTCCTTCGAAGGCTCCTTCTTATCCTTCATTCTATTCCCCCAGTACTTCCCCAGACCCTGAAACCAACGCTCCTGGCTCCACTGGCAATCATCCTCTATCGTGTCCACACGTCAGTAATCACTACATCGCCGGTTCCTGGGGGGTCACGCGGGAGATTGAACCATGTCTCGGAACGTAAATCCTAGCCCGAATGAGCACGTTCTACCCCCAAGACAGGCCAAGGAGTGGTAAAGGTAACTTATAAACATGCTTACCCTCCGGATCCGGGTCGCAAGGGACGAAGTGGAAGATTTCAGGACCAATGCCGCTCTGGGTATGGTTGTAGGTCCATACACAACCATCTGTAAGCTGCTGGGCTATCTTCAGTTCACTGGGGCGGTCAAAGATCTTCGCGGCCATTCCGAGCATTCCACCGGCGAAGCAAGTAAGATGCTGTCCCCGTGCTGTTGTTTCCACCTTCCCGTTCCTGACATCCGCGTCACCAAAGAACATCAGGGGCTTGTTGTCCGGGTTCAGGGCACGGAAGAGTAGATGCTTTTTCCCAACATCGATGAACCCTTCATAGAGCTTACGCGGCTGGGCCAGTTGCCCACCTAATAACAGGTATTGCTTTGGAAAGTATTCGTACAGTGAGTCTGACATGCCTCCTAGAGTGAAGGAGTTCCCGGGGAACTCCATTGGCGACTTGGACGGGTCGACGATAACCGGCCACATGCCCGGCAAATAGGTCTCGCGCTGGCCTTTCTCGAACTGATCAGATATCCTCTGAGCGGCATCGTGATACTGCATGTCTCCGGTCAACTGGGAGAGTTTAGACAACTCCAAACTCAGCGAACCAATCTCGGACACGAGGGTGCTGCGAGAGGCTATTTGTGCCACTCCAGCCGTATAAGCTCGCCAGTCCCATCTCGTGATCGGTGCATGATTTGGTGTGTCGAAGGCACACATTATTAGGTCCGCAACTTCGACGGCTTTACGCAACAAACTGGGGTATTGCCTCTCGCTCAGTTCGTACGCCGCAAGAAACCCGCCTAGATAGCGAATCGTAGTTTCGAAGACATTAATCAGCTGGGTAGCGGCGGTCGTAAAATCGATCTCCTCACAAGCCTTAACAGCAAGTTCGAAATCGTCCTTCAGACCTATGATCCACAGTGTGTCGAGCGTATCAACGAGCGTAGCAGCCCAGCCACCAAAAGGATCCTTAAAGGTCCCACTCACTGGCCTAACCTCGTCGTGAAGCCAACCCGCCATCTTGTAGCCCTCCCAGCTGTGTATAAAGCTTTCCTTGACGGCGGCAAGTCGCTTCAGCCGGATTTCCTTCGCCTCCGCATCCTCTCGTGGCTTTGGGCTTGCTTGCACTCGGGGTATCCCCACATTGGATTTGTCGGTCGGGAGGATAGCAAGGTTCTTCACCGGATACCGGGTTGGAAGCTTTTCCCACCTTTGAATATCGGAGCCGATCTCGCTGTAATCCGATTGACCGCCAGAGCCCGGAAACGGCAAGGGGTAGTTTGGGCGCCCGCTGAAGTACCAGGATGCAAATAGCCATATGCCCACAACGGCAAGAACGAGTCGGACACGACGAATAGACATGGCTCGGATGTTCGAGAAGATGAAGGTTACGAGTTCATGGGAAGGAACAGAGAGGAACCTAAGGCACCCTCATTGCTTGGCGAGGATATAGCGACTATATTACCTATCGAGTTGGTAGGCGTGTAGGATGCCAAAGGAAGGATACGGGGTCGTACACAGATATTCGAACGCCAAAAGCAAATGGCACCGTTCCCCCGAATATCAAAGTGCGGAAATTCTCCAACCCGCGAGCAAAGTCGATTCGGACACTCGAATTAGGTATCCTGCAGCTAGAAAACCAATAATATGAGGGTTACGATGTCGTGTCGTGTCGTGTCGTGTCGTGTCCCTATTGCGCCGGACCCTGTGACGTTTTAGCGCACCTACTAAGCACCTCTTATCGAGTGCGATTAAGCTTTTCCGACCGCTGGAGATACGGGAGCTTGGAGGAACTCGGGCCTGGGCCAGAGTGGGCCTTGGGCAACATCAGCAGCATTTTAAGATTGAATTTAGCATGTCGGAGAACCCGCCATACATTGGCACTACGACTAACGTTGGCCATTATGCTGGCTTGTAGGAGACAAGTTCCATCTCGGGGAGGCCCCGGCAAAACCCCCCAAAATTATCGGAGCTTTTGGAATGTTGTAAAAGGCTTCGTCCTCCTCCACAGTCTTCTCCCTATCAGGGAGTTTGGCGGCTAGGTATTGGGGGGACGTACGTACACTTTAGCGAACAGTCTCTCCGGCGCCGCAATGGTTGAACACAGCGAACCTGACTGTCTCACAGAGTTTGTTAACTCTGTACGTGCTACCGAGGCCTGCAATCGCGAACAACTCGTTCAAGACTGCTCCTTTCTCATCGCGGGAATTTGACTGACGGAGTCGTGTCTCTCTATAGAGACGTGGAAAGATGGAAATATCGACCATCCTGCGCGCGTAGTACTCTATGATCTCCTTACTACTCCATTGAGGCATCGAAGGTCGCAATTTTAGTAGGAGCTTCCGTATTTACAGATCTTTTTGCAGAAACGCAGTGTGCTGCGGGGTCTATCGAACGATTCCGGAGACTTGTCACAGTATATGATGCCGTTCGCCTGAAGGAACCGCAGACCAGACACAGCTCAACATCCGGGACCGCTACCTCGCCATAGGAGGGCGAATTTCAGGACGTTTGATCCACGCAGGCCCTGGTACATAAGGACTTTACGCAGAGAGCCGAGACTGGCGGTTTGGCTTCTCCTTTAAGAACATGTCCTTCGTACTCTTGGACAGCGTGCCTAAAAGCTGTACTGGTAGACGAAACAGACGTCTTTTTGGAAAGACGTAAGGCGCGGGACCTCGAACGAACTGCCGTGGTTTCCGGTAGGGGTCTACGGATGTAGCGTTGAACGCATTATGCGACATGCTACGAGCTTTGGCATACGAGGACCACATGTTACGCCATGCGCTCCTTTGACAAAACTATCTCGAAAAACCAAACCTTCCTACTTTCCCATGCACCTTAGTGAGACTTCCCTACGGAGTCTTCAACATCGCGTATCCCTAAGCTTCAGTCATGAGCGCTTGGATGGGGGCAAGCAGAGGAAGATAGGGGCAGATTTCGTGAACCGCCTAGGAACCATTGAAGGTCTAGGAATACCGTCACTAATACCTGCCTCCTGCCCAAATCTAGACGGTGAGACTGTGATAGGGACAGCGGCGGGCACCGGCAATAGGCTTAGAGATTCTCGGGCACTCTCTAAGTTCTAGGGTTAGGCTATAATCAGCATATCTCCCAGCAGCCTGAACACTGAATATACTGAGGCAACGTAAGCCGGAGTTGCAGACAGGCTCTTTTCTTGCCATCTGTATATCACGCCTTCGCTACTTCGCCCGGTATCCCTAGGACCATAACCCAAGGGCCAAAAATGCTTGCTGATATCGATGAGCTAACGGGCTATCTTCAGGCATGAACGTTTACCTCCGACGGCTAACAGATATTATCCCGTGGATCACCCTAGAAGCGTGACTAGCGCCTCTGATAGGACACCATCAGAACTCTCAAATTGTAGAAGTCAGCGCGATAAACAGACAGTGTTAATCCTCAAACCGGGGTATCCCAGATGTGACATATTAGCCACCAAGGAACCGGAGTAGAGTGACTGAGCAACGCCGGCGATTACGAGTCGGCAGGTTTTCGTAGTCGTAAAGGATATATAACGATGGTAGCATCCCCCTCGTTTAGGGACGCAGTCGATTAGCTACTAGGGGGGATCACCTTTAGGGAAAGAGGTAGGGTTGTTAGATCGGGCCTCTGAAATCGTGGGAGACAGGAATTATGATCGATATGAACATAAGGAAATATAGAGCGATGAACCCCCAATGGTTTTCTAGTGGCTAGTCATCAAGGAAGTGATGTCCATGGCGTGTTATTATTTATACTACAGGGGAATTCAATGCTTAGATGGTATAGTTGACGCGAAGTCTCGGAATAACTTAGCGGCCATCCATCAACGGCCATATCCACCGCCATCCCATAACCTCCCGATGGAGACACAATAGTCATGTTACGGAAACCGCGCCTCATGCGCCAGCACTATCCCGCCGGAGCATCTCGGCGACATCGGCGTCGATACCGTCGGCCCCGAGGTCAGGGAAGTCATCTCCGTCATCATCCAGCCTACGCTTCTTGGACCCGTTAGCCGACACCGGCACCGACTTGTAGTGAGCGGCCATGCCAGAGAGCACCTCGATACCTGGTGTAGTCGCTTGCTGGAAAGTGGCCTCCTGGGGAACGTCGGGCGACCACTGGGGGTTCGAGTCCGCCGGCTGGCTGGGCTGTTCCGCGACTTCCGGCTCCATGGGAGGGGGCGTGAGCGCCTCGACCTCGGGCTCGGGGGCGGGCTGGTCGCCGAGCCCGTTACTAGTCATGTAGGGCTCGTCGTTAGGTAGCCCCGCCATGATAGCCCTTTCCACCTCCGTCTTCTTCTCCTCGACCTCGGTTTTCCTCTTCTCGAACGCGTCCATCTGGCTCTCGTCGGCAAGTAGGGCGGCTCTGTTGGAATCCAAGAGCTTTTGGAGTTCGGCAACAAGAACCCTACGAGCCTTGACGCATTGCTCCACGGCGCCCTCAGCCTGGGCCAGAGTCTTGAGTAGCCCACTCAACCGGGCGGCATAGACAGGTGCCGGGGGTACCGTAGCCCCCGGGCCCATCAGTTTGTCGTATTCCTGATTGGCAGAGTTGACAGCTGCCTTGGCGGGGGTAAGCAGCTTTGTTACGTTCTGCTGAGGTGTGGATAGGGGGACCAGTTCAGGCGGAAGTGAAGCCGTCGAACCGAATATCGAGCCTCCGAGACCAGCCTTAGCTGTCCCACGAGCCTTATCAAGTTCTGGTGACGCTTAGTATAAATTCTCATAGGGGGAGCCAAGGGCGTCATCGTCCTACCATTGAGTCGGTTTTCCACCGCGTCCTGAATCGGCGTCTCAAAGACGTTGCGCTCTCTCCAGACATCGACAACTCTGCGGATTCTCTGCTGCACGTCTGCTGGGGCTCCTTTATAAGCGGTCGCCACCGCCTCGGCGACAGCCGGCGAGAATGCTACGAGAAATTCCTCCCTATGGCGGGCTTTGGACTGCTGGGAGACTTCTATTCAGGTCGTCAGTTGCGGGCCCAGCGAAGGTCAATCGATCGTGAATCCCAAATATCTCTTACCATTCGCAAGGTAAATCAAGTTCAGTCGTTTCTGGCTAGAAGAGTCCTTGAGTCGCTTAAGCCATAGTTGGACAGTACGTTCCGCATGGCGCCTAGTGCACAGACGGGTTGTTCAGCCTCCTCTCCATAACCAATGAATGCACTAATTTGTGTATGTCAGAAGGCTTCCCTACCTGTGGAACATGATCCATTGGGCTACTCCGACAATACTGTCCTGGGTTTCCGACAGAGCAGAGAGCTTTGCAAGAACGGCGTCATCTGTATAAGCCATGTCGATAGATAGGGGTGGCGCAAGATGGGATGTGATGGTGATTGTCTCGATGATGGGGTTGGCGGGTAGTGGCGCGTGATTGCGAGTTCACCGGCGATTGATACACGGCAGGTTGGATTGCTCTGGTCCGCTTAAGATCCTGGGCCGTATAGGAGCTTGCGTCCTATCTAGAATACAGAATCTACAAGCCGGGCGACAGGTAATAACGACTTAAGCTGCTGGGCAAGGCAACGGAACTATTGCGCCGTATCTAGCTATTATGGGGGATGCTGGCAGTCTACGTCATGTACCACGGATGATGAATACCTCCTTGCGAGGAGTTGGCTCAATTGGAGGCAAAATTGGAAATGGTGGAATCCTTCTCTCTGTCGGCCACTTCTCTGCACCATGTAAGTTGTGAAGTTGAAAATCGGGGGAACGATTCGATGCATCAAATAATCATAACATGAGCTAAAGTTGGCTGGAGGTAGGCAACGCTTATCAGTTTCACATCTTGGCTACTTTTCGGTTGGATAGAGAGGTGCCGGAAAAACTTAAGCCAATGAGCATTCGGCCTTGGGTTCTATCAAGATTATGTAATCTACGAGATGCAATCCGGATGAAACACGCCATGCACTATACAGAGTACCTTACAAACTTAGGTAGATAGATACCTACAGGTAGTACTGGGTACCCAGGTATCTCCTATGAAATAAGAAATGTACCTACCTACCACCTGCGACCAGGCGCCTTGAATTTGCAGGGACGTCGAAGCTCCTGAATTGTGTCTTAGAAGGCAGGCAAGCATTGGCTGGGAAGAGAGGCTGTTCATAACCCTGCATTAAACATTTGGCCTTCTGACGATTTGCGACCATTCCCTTTATCCATCGTACAAACGATTCCGCCTCGCCTGTGGTCAGCAATCAATACAACCCAACTCGAGATCCCGCGTTCGGACAAATAACGTTCGTCATTATCTACGCTGCGGGTCGTCGCCACTGCTCCCAACGCTTCATCAACACCACCTTCCATCATGGCGGATCGATTCCCGTCCTTGGACGAGTTTGACTCTGGAGGTATGGGTTGGCGTCTCGTGTTCTGTCGAGGACGATGAGGAATATACTAACCCGATTACGAACACAGCTCAAACGGAGATCAAGGATGTCGAGACCCCTTCAGCCGATGACTTCCTCGCCCGCGAAAAAGCACTTCTCGGCGATGACGCAACCCAGTTCGCGACTAACGATGATGACCTGTTAGGCGATGGCGGCGCAGCGGAGCAGGCTCCCGGGACCTCCCAGTTTGAGAGCCAATTTCCAGATATCAGCAACAACAACGAGGTTTGTAGCGCTCCTTTCACGACTAGAGGCTGAGGAGATCCTGACTTCGCCGCGCAGCAAGTAGCACCTGGAGGTGCCATCACCGGCCCGTCAGTTAGCTACAACTCTGGCTATAACGCGCAGGTCCAGGATGAGGAGGAGCCCCAGGTCATAAAGCAGTGGCGAGAGGAGCGGGATGCCGCCAACGCGAAACGTGCCGAGCAGTTTGCCCAGCAGAAGGCCGAGACGATCAAGGAGGCTCAACAGAACATCGACGACTTCTACGAGAACTACAACTCTAAGAAGGAGAAGATGATCGCGCAGACTCGCAAGGAGGAAGAGCAGTTCTTGGCAAGCCGGGACGACACGACTTCGGGTGGCACAAGCTGGGAACGAATCTCTAAGCTCGTGGACGTGAGCGGCAAGGGTCAGAAGGGTGGCGCTAGCGGGTCGGGCAAGGAGCGTTTCCGTGAATTGCTCATGAGCCTGCGGAAGGATGAGAAAGCCCCCGGAGCTTCTGGTTACTAGGCGCATTTTATGAGGTGGATGTACTTGTCCGATTGCGGCGCCGAGACTGGGGGCATCGACCAGCTCACATGGATCTTTCTGAGCAGTGACTTTATTCAGGGGTTGTACTCTTAGATGAGACGCAAAAAAAGAAAACGGACGGCAGGCCACTTTAGATCTGCTTGCCGCCGTGGGCATAATGAAATCATGGGACCAAATGGCTCGAATCTCCATAAACCGCCTGTTACCCCTATAATGAATGACCTTACTTTTATCCATGTTAGTACTGCGAGGGATACAAGGAAATTGTGCGAATGACTGTCTATTCTACGTCCTATAGTGACACATCTGTAACGCTTCGCCCCAAGCATGCCGTCATGCTCATACTCCCCTCATCCCGTCCGAGCCTTGCAAAACTGCATTTAGGCCTTTCCGAACCAGGTGTTGTATCCTAAGACCTTGCGTCCCATCATGTACATGGTGCCTGTACTAGGTGTTAGTGCTGGCCCAGGAGAGTATGCGTATCGGATAACGAACTTCCAAAGGTCCCCCATAGCAGGATCTGGTAAGGGAGGATCATGACGTTGCTTCGGGGGCTCTGTGTCATAAGTCATATTGTTAGCTGCC
This sequence comes from Monosporascus cannonballus, assembly GCA_004154925.1. Taxonomy (NCBI): domain Eukaryota; kingdom Fungi; phylum Ascomycota; class Sordariomycetes; order Xylariales; genus Monosporascus; species Monosporascus cannonballus. Next base: position 19,099 of record QJNS01000158.1, on the reverse strand, counting down.
ATCCAGCAAGCTAACGTGCGGAGGCGCAGTCTCGGATCGGGCTCGGGGCACGTACGATCTTCCAGAGCCGGATATGCTGGCGGAATTGATCCTGGTAGAAGCGCTGCTTCTGGGGCACGGTGTTGGGGGCGTTGACCATACTGAATAGACCACGGGGTTAGCAAGTCCGCACGGAATCGCAGAGTCAACACGGCCAAGCTATTTTTCTGGAACGGATGGGCGGAGGGCCATTGAATTCGCAAAGCTTCCTGTATCGTATCCGTTTGCTGGGATGCGACCGAGATATAACGTACCCCATTTTGACGGTTGTGCTGAGTTGCGTTGTCTGATAGGACGGAGAGCTGGAGGTTCTGGTTGATCTGGTGAAGTCGTTTTGGCGAGCTCTACGTCGATGATGGAATCTTGAAATTGAGACCAATTGACGAATGGTACGATGCTCGATAGTCACCTATACCGCTTTCTTGAATAAGCGGGGTTTCTTCGGGTTGAACATGCAAGGCTCGCTTATCGGCTTATCAGCATCAGCCATGTACCTAGCAGGCAGGCGCAGGTAACCCCTAGAGGTAGCGAGCGGGCCGGGGCTACCTACATAGTATTTTCTCGTGGGCAAGGGGGGCAGTCGCCGCCGCTTGACTCTTGGTAAAGCCTCGAAATTTCACCTCTTGACGTACGTACGTTCTACTTCACTACACCACTTCGCACGGCTTTTGGTTCTTCACTGGCCTCGCTGGATAAACGAGTAGGCCATCTGTCATGTAACCACAGGCAGTAATGCGATTGGCGACCCGACCCTTCCGAGATGTGAAACTCCATCGTCCTGTTCTCGGCTTGCCACTCCATCCTCGGCCTCGATGCAGCCAAGCTTCTATTGGGTATATCGGACTTCAGAAGCGACTAAAAGATGGTCGAGCAACCCGCGCTTACTCGATGTCTACCCTCGTCGGTTTCGGGGCCGTCACGGACGTACCCTCAACCGTAGTTCATGCGAAAGCCGAAACTTCTCTGCGGCCACCTGCGCAGCCGTCAGACCCGAGCCAGGACCCCATTAAATCATTAACGCAACACGGCAGGCTTTTTGGAAGATGGGTGGCCTTGCTCTCTGACTCTTCCCGTCTTGCTGTCGAGACCGACTTTGCCCGCGAGGGGCCGGCGAAATCTTGGAAGGGGCCTCTTCTGGCTGACAAGCTCGAACACCATGGCGATTTTGCACTATGGAGCTGCCTACTTGATTACCAGACAAGAGTCAACGGCGACCTCGGTGCTTTCAATATATGGAAGGCGCTTTGGGGCCGGAAATCCCTCTATGATGTCGACAGCCCACTAGCCCCCATCTTCTGGCAGACTATCTTGGAAGCAGCGCTGAGGGTAGACGATCGCATGTTCTTGCAGGGCGTCTACCTTTATAGCGAGTGGATGAACGAGACGCATGGCGTGAAGTGGCCACGGCTTTATTCGACAGTTGTTACACACTTCCTAAGGACCCATCAGCATCGGCAGGCCATACAGTGGCATTTGCGGCTAATCCCCAATTTCTACCCGGGCCCGGACGCGTTCGCCGATATACTAAAGCAGTTTGCCAGTGAGCCGGAGCTACATCGAGCGTCTACGCTCCAATCGCTGTACATCTCGAACCCAAACCGCCAACTCTACGATAAACTCGTGCCCTACTTGTACGCGCGAGGGGAGTCCGGCTTAGCAATGGCTTGGCGAGAGCTCCTGATTCGACTTGATGACCTTCCATTGTTACCTGTCCCAGTCCGGCCGTTTCTGAGATATCTCCGAGGCTATTTCCCGAACCGGCCTCTACATCCGCGGGAAGAAGCTGCCATCAGCAACGATGACAAACTTGCGGAAGGTGGAGAATTGCCTGCAATATCTCGAGAATTCATCAACCGTGTCCACGGTGGGACTTTCGGCATTTCGGTCAAGAACTACAATGATGGGCTTGGAGCTAAATGGCTCGCCAGTTCCTGGGTCAGCCTAGATACTGCCATATCGACAATTGCTGCCCTGGGTATTGAGAAAATCGGACCTTTATCGATTCAGGCCATTGCTCTTCGAGAAAGGAACGCCCAAGGGGTGTCCAAACGTCTCGACCAGTTGCAAAGCCATGGTATCTCGGTGCTTGATTCGAATTATCTCAGGTTAATGTTGCAATTCGTCGAGATCCAGGACGATGAACTGTTGTCCGATCTGCTACAGAGCGACTTCCACCCTGATGTTTTTGATGACTTGCCACTTCTCGCCCAGCTCCTAGAGCCCACGATAGCATCGGGTGATTGGCGGACTTATCGCCTTCTCTTAGCCGCGAGAGTCCTCATTACACAGAAGATGGCACGAGAAACGGCCAATGCCGTGTTGCGTGCCTGCTTTCTTAATAGAAACCAGCAAGCCCTGTTTAGAACCTTGGACGATATGAGAGCCATGGAGATAGGAATCGACTTAGCGCAGGCCGATCTCATCTTTCAGAACTTGTATGCCGATGTCCGGGTTAACAAGTTCGACTCCGACAACCTTAAGACCGAGGGCTTTTACCTGTCCGTCTGCAGGCAACTCGTTTCGATGGACATCCCAGTGCCTGCTGCTTGCTGGAAGCAACTTATAACAAGCATGGGTAGGCAGGGCCTGCTGGATGACTTGGAGAGGCTCTGCATTGAACTGACATCCCTATATACTTCGTCCCGATCATCTCGGCCTGGCTTCATACCGGTACACATTGATGACATCCCCCCGCCTATGAAGCAGCCATTGCTAGGTGTTGAGAATCTTCTGGGGGTCTACGTGCCCGAAGACTTACCCAGCACCGCGGCTTGGCACCCGCTACGCCTGATCATAAACACCGACATGGTGGGCTATCTTGTGCGCTGGACTTTCCGGGCCACGCTCAGCCAACCATGGAATATGCGTCCCGCAGCCCTGAGCCACCAGGACCGGCCTAGAGATTTCTATTGCGGACGGGTCGTACGGTTGCTACGGATCCTACGGGACAGAGGTCTCTTCGTCAGGCGGAGAGAGGTAGTCGCCGCCGTCATGCCACGGCTGGTGGAGCTGTACGGGACAGACGTTCTCACGAAGCGGGAACTGCAGCGTGCCAAGGCCAATAACATATTGTCCTTGGCCGAGATGAAGACTCTGCTTGACCAAGCCTGGGGCGGCGACGAGTTCCTCCCACCCCTGGAGGAGCTGCGGGCTGAGATCGAAAAGCGGGGCCGGGAGAAGACGCAGGAGAACATCCGCTACCTGCGACAGATGGGCAAGAGGGCCCCTCACCTTCGCCACGTACTGTAACTATACACACAATAGAGGCCTCTGGTTTCGTACATAGATCGTTTATGAGATACCCATATCAAGCATATAAACATTCGCGTAGATCCGTATCCCGCAAATGAATTGCCACGTGAGAACCCGTGAAGTATAAGCATATAGCTCGTCATTAGGTATCGTCTACTATTACATTTCAGGAGCTTCAAGTGCTCCATCGGGTATCGAAGCTCCCAGGCCTCAAGATACCTCCGATCCACAGCTTGGATTGGATCCCGCTCTCGTTCAGTAACATCAAACAAGGGCGCATTTCGCCCATTCCATCGCTCATATCACCCGCCGCCACCGCCGGCGCCGCCATCGCCACCATCCCCAGCACCACCGCCACGGTTCCTCTTGGGCTTGATGACGAGCAGTATTATGGCGCCGGCGATGAGCAGGAGCAGCAGCAGGATGAGGCGGCGCTTGGTGGTGCGTCGCTGATACCCGGCGGCGACGACGAGCTCGCGGTCGGCGGCCTTGACGTCGACGGCCATGCGCTCGACGTTGTAGTCGATGCGGTCGAGCATCGTGCCCTGGTCGATCACCATGGTGTGCAGGTCCCGGAACAGGTCCGACAGCTCGATGATGCCCTGCGCGATGTCCTCGATCTCGCGCTCGCGCTGCGCTATGGCCGCGTCGTTCCTGTTGCCAGCGCGCAGCTGTTGCTGCTGTTGCTGCTGGTGCATGGTCGCTTGCCGCAGCGCCGACTGCGAGTACGACCGGTCCGCGTCCGATTCCAGCAGTGACGGGTCCGCCGCGTACGCGCTGCTGCCGATGCTGGCGCCGGAGGGCCCGCCGACGGGCGTCGAGGACCGGTCGCCTGGTATCGGCGAGGTGACGCTGAGGCCGGACATGCCACGGAGTTCTGGGGGTAGCGTCCGTCAGCATTTCATTCTTCCTTCTCACCCCCTAACCTGCGTCGACTCCGCGGCGTATGGCAGGCCGGGTACAACGGGACGCACGCAAAAACATACTCTTCAAATAGGCGCTCTGCTTCTTCCTGAAGTTGGCGCTCGCCTCCTGGACGCGGGCGGCGAGGCTGACCTGGACGTTCTTGGCCATGACCTCCTCGGCGCGGGTCATGGTGTCCCTGCCGTCGCGGACGATGCGGTCGATGCGCTGGATGGCGCGGTGGCAGTCGTGGAAGCCGCGCGTGATGGCCTGGGTCAGGCGCTCGATCTCGCCCTCCTCGGCGCGCCGGGCGCCGAGGTCGTCGTCGTCGTCGTTGAACCCGGGCAGCACGTGCTTCTGGTGCAGGCGCTCGAGCGCCTGCGACTTGCGCGCGATGTCGCCCAGCAGCTCCGTCACCTCGTCCCCCACGTCCGCCCACCGCGGCGGCAGCACGTCCATCTCGATCACCGCGTCCCCGTCCCCGTCATGGTCGTAGTAGTCGTCCGCCGCCGCGGAGTACGGCGACAGCAGGCCCTGCTGGTCCTCGCCGCCGCCGCCGTTCCCGAATCGCCCATGCCTGCTACTGCTGCTGCTGTGCCTGCCGCCGCCGAGGCCCAGCCCCGGGCCCCCGTATCGTTTCTTCTTCGCCGGGTGGTGGGCGTAGGATTGCCGGTAGGAGATGTAGCTGCCCGGCGAGGAGCCGTGATCAGCCAATTGGGTTTGTTGAGCGGTATATGGATGCGCATATGTGATGGCACGGAGAGAGGGATATATACGGTAGCGTAGGCATATGCGAACTTACAGGTTGGTGCGGTCTCGCCACATGGCGGACGCCGGCGGGAAGAGAAGTCACCGTCGGCAGTTTGGCGATGGCTGATATAAGACCAACTACTAACTCGGGGGGCTCTGTCGTCGGAGGGCTGGAGGTAGAATGCGTGAGAGTTTATCCAAGAGCTCGCTGGTTGAACAGAATCCGGCGATGATTTACGGGGGATTGGTTAACTGCTAATGGCTCCCCCTGCGGCCCTGTATGTAGCCTCAACAAAAAGAAATACCACTATGAAGGGGGCTCGGAGGTATCGCCTGGAATGCCAGCTGCTATGCGTGCTCCTGCAAGTTCAATCGCTGGCGGGTTCAACTGACGTAGGATTGTCAGACAGAGGTACCTACCAATGTACTGATTGTCTGATTCCACGGGTAGGCAACTCACTGCGTCTAGGTAGGTAGGTAGGTACTTACTTAGTCCATGTAGGTACACGGAAATAAAGTAAATACGTAACGGTATAACAGAACGGCGGTAGGGGGGTACATGGTTAGGTACTTGGCTACGTAACGTGCAAATAATGTGCCCGACAGGCAGACAGATAGACAGATAGGCTGGGCTGCAGATGCCGGGAGCCGGTCTTCAAGAAGCGCCTAGAGAAGTGAATGGTGCTTCGAATGCCCGGTGCCCCAGCCGAAAATCAGCCTAACGCAGGGATTTCTTGCGCACGGGCCAGGTTTACGGAGCCTTTAGACCCAATCCCCCTTCCCCTAATCAGCAACTCAATACAGCCTTGCCCATCAATAACCCCCCCGCCTTCGACCCCTATGACACTCTCTGAGGGGGAGCACCGGGATTAAGAAGCTAGTGTAACTAGGTAGGAGGATAGCCAAAAAGGCCCCTCTTTCTGCCTTAAACTGCCACGGGTGGGACTAGCACAGAACAACAACCAGAACAAAGAACCTCCTTGCCCTTGAACTTGGCAATAAACCTCCAACTTTTTGCGATTCCGACTTTTGGTTCCCTATACCAACAATACACACAATCTGCTATTTACCTATTGTCCTCGAGGAACCGAAACCAACACAGTTATGGTCCGTATATCATCTGAGATTACAACCTCCCCGCTCCCTCTGTGGAACCCCGCCATTTGCTGGAGGGCTCGTGAGAGAGGGAAATGTAGGACTATCTAGGCTGACAATCAACCTTCGACCGTAGGCCGAGACCCTGACCGAAGAGCAAGTCTCCGAGTTCAAGGAGGCTTTCTCTCTCTTTGTAAGTTCATCCATCACAGTTACGATCACATCATACGCGCTCGCGACAGCATTCTATCGTGCTCCTGTGTATTTGTGCCCCCTATGTCGGAGAGGCAACCCGACGCTGACCATTATGGCAATATAGGACAAGGACGGCGATGGTGAGTTCCCAACCCGCAGTTCCCAGCGTCATACCCGATGTTGTATAATACCACAAGAGCGCACGCAATGCGTAGACGTTCCACCATACGATGCTTCCCGCAATCGGTTCGGCGGGTTGAGATATACTGATCGGAACCTTGCTAGGACAAATCACCACCAAGGAGTTGGGTACCGTCATGCGATCGCTAGGGCAAAACCCCTCCGAGTCTGAGCTGCAGGATATGATTAACGAGGTCGATGCCGACAACAACGGTACCATTGACTTCCCTGGTGAGTGCATAGACAGCCACTGATGTCCTGGCGGTGGTGGATCGACGTAAGCGGCAACGCCCTAACGATTCCGTCCCGCAGAGTTCTTGACCATGATGGCCCGCAAGATGAAGGATACCGACTCCGAGGAAGAGATCCGCGAAGCTTTCAAGGTGCGTAACCTCGATACGGCCTCCATACAAATTGAGTTGCTTATGACGACATAGGTCTTTGACCGTGACAATAACGGCTTCATCTCCGCTGCCGAGCTCCGTCACGTCATGACCTCCATCGGAGAGAAGCTCACCGATGACGAAGTCGATGAGATGATCCGCGAGGCTGACCAGGACGGCGATGGTCGTATCGATTGTAAGTTGGAGCCCGGTTGCGATGCGTCTGTTACTGCACCTGGTTGTGTTAACGCTTACTACCAGACAACGAATTCGTCCAACTCATGATGCAGAAGTAATGAGGATGCTTTAGACTTCGCATAGTTCTAATATTTGCCATACCCATTCTTACTTCGTCATGGGCTCTCCATATCTGTCTCTTGTTTCGTCCGAAACCGAAGCTACAGGTATGGATCGAGGAGCTGGTCTTTGTCTGCTCGGAAATACGTAAGATGGTGTCTGGTTGAAGCTGCAGCGGGCGTCTCGTCTTTCGAGGACCGTTTTGACTCCACACCTTCCACAAGGAACGAGGTTGAAATCTACTATAGTCCTCTTATTATCATTATCACATGTGGACCTTATGCTTTGCTATTACTGTGAATCCGCGCGTCCTAGTTAATGTCTCCTTAGAGACCGAATTGTAAACGATTATAGCTTGCATGGATCACCCGACTCAGCAAATCTACTCCGATATATGGCGTAGAAATGGCATCATAACTGTCATGGAGTGCAACGCTTTCCGACATGCGGTATGGCTGATCAAGCCCGTCTTTGCTCTTCTATCCATTTTGCACTATCCGATGCCCGGCATGCAGCACGAAACCCTGAGACTCTGGTTCATGTACAAACAAGAAACAGCATTTATCGGCCGACATTTCCGCTAAGCAGGATTATGTCTAGGTGCAAGGATATCCTCCGACGCCCCATGAGCTTGAGAAATGATAGGTCTTCGAGTCAACCCTTGGTTCCGAGCATATCCAGATAGCTGCGTACCGATAACAGGGCGCCGCGGTCCTCTAGCAGATCAGGTCAAGGCGAACTGGAAGATGGGGGAGCAAGCTGGTAAGAGCCCGAAGGTGCCCTATCTAAACTACGGAAGTGCCAAATCGCGAGAGGCGGAATTGTTCGTCTTGGCCATATGCTCGGATCAGCGTAGGTAGGGTACATAGGTATACCTAGAGGCCAGTGGATGACTCGAGTCGCTTTTGCGCCTTGCGCCCGCTTTCTTGGCATATTGTGGGCAAATGTTGCAATTCCTCGGTCTGGGGTTCTGTTCTAGGTAGCTCTTCTACTACAGTGGGCGGGAGACAATCACATATAGCTGTCCACTCCGTTTCCCTTGCAAACTTAGGGCCCCAAATCAAAGCCCTTTTGATCCTTTCAACGCTCCAACAAAAAGCCACCACATCCGCCGACATATATATTTTAAAATAACTGTCAAGTTAAGATCGAAGCACGTTCCGGAAAGACATACAAGGCACGCGATAGGACGTGAGTACTGAGGCCGCGAAGCCGGCCTCCATTAACGTTAGCGACCTCCGATATCCCCTGACAAAGCTGGTACCTCGTTATCTTCGCTAGTTCTTGGTACGGCCGTGACCGATACACTGGAGTGGCTAGATGCTAGTCAATATAGGTGGGCAATAACTACAGTAGCCACGGGAGCTATGGCGATCGAGGACCTCCCTTTTCTCTATACAATATTGGAGACGGTTCTATGCCACGATATATGAGCAACGGAGCCGCGTACTGACCATGCAAGACCACCGAATGTTGGGTGGCTACAGGATCGAATGTGCCACCGTCGACGTTGCCAGAAGTGCAAGAGTCCGGAATGTATGGCAGTGCCCTCGGGGAAATTCTGTGCTATACGTTATCATGCTCGCATTAACTTACCTCGGTAAGAGCAACAGATAGGCTATTGATCTAGGGGGTTGATAGTGATGCCCGTGCCATTAGTCTTTTCAAAGCCAACTGTGTCTAACAAGTGATACAGAGAGGAAGCATGTATATCTCTCAAGAAAGGATACATGAGCCCGGGCGAAGTAGTTAGGACTTGATAATAATACTGTGAACTTTCTAACACTTGGTGGCGGCGTTACCGCATATTGACCTGCTGTACCTTTACCTACATACTTATTGTATCCGTGACGGACCGCATGTAGCGTTCCCTTTATGAGTACAGGAGTAGTCTGTCTGACTGGTTTGCTCTCTTAAGAAATCATCACTGCAAGTAGGTATCTAGACCATGAGCCCACAGCCGACTGGCCTGGACTCCCCTTAACAGTCCGGGTTTCCGTGGCCCTCGCTGCCACTCAGCATACAAGGAAAGGCAGTTTGTCTTGTCAATGTCTGGTGAGCGGAACCTTACCATTCTCAAAGCAGGTTTCGAAATTTACAAAAAGTCTGTGAAGTTTCAAATCCGGAAAGGGGATGAGTTTCGCGTCCCAGCGCTTGCGAAACTCTCGCTCTTTCAAACCAACTGGAGTCTCGCCGTAACCCCATCATGCACTGAATATTGAGTCTAGAATTTATGTAGACGCGTGTTGATGCAGGAAGCGTAAAGATACTGCGGGAGCGGATAACATACTGGTTGGAAATAAGCGGGTCAGACATGCGGATCACAGTAGGGGAGGCTTTCGCACGATTAAGAAGTACCTGCTCTGTGCTCGCATATATGGCTTAGAGAACTATTACGAGGGTCGCAGAACCCCAGTCATAGTCCAAAGAGTGGCTGATTATGCGAGCTATGGTGGCTTTCGAAAACAGGGGCCTCTTACGAAGCTATGAAGCTAACCCGACCTGGCTTAAATTAGAGAGTAGTATCGGCAGCTAACGCAGCCGTGGGACTGCAAGCTGGATGACGGAATTTATTATTACTTTTCAAGATCCATGAGAAATATTCGACTCTAGCAGGAAGCGAAATCCCACCCAATGATGAGACCACCCACTCTAGAGCCCATACAACAACAGCTCATGACGACGCGACAACGGTAAGGCTCCCAAGATGGTTTCGGGGGCAGTCCACCGTGTCGTACTGCTCCCGCAACGCGGCGGAGGCTTTGCGCAGCTTTCTAAGCACTCAACGGCTCTCACATCTACCACGTCTATCTCCCGTACAGCACAGCCAGGACGCTTCCCGACCCCATATCCTTCTCCATTCTGCACCTATGCCTCGGTTTCACGGCCTGTACTCAAGCAATCCCAGGTTACGCTGAACGCTATACTCACTACTCCGCATGCATACGGCCTACGTCTCAGTTCGCGACTCTCCGCATCACCCGCCTCATGGCGATCAGCGATTGGTATACTGAAACAGTTCTCTTCGAGTCAGAAAGCTTTGAAAGATGCGCAGGTCGCGGATAAGCAGGTCGCAAAAAGGGACAACGCTGGAACCACGGACGTGGAGTCAAAGCAGCTGGGGAAAGATGAGCAACCGGTTGAGGAAGGGTTTCGCCGGACCGAGAGAGCTTCGAAAGCTGCTCATGTCAACCTGCGTGCTCGGCTGACCAAAGACGGGAAAGATACCAAGAAGTTCTCCGAGAGCCTTAAGGACATATGGCGTCTACTTAAGATTGTGGGGCCGGAACTTCCGACGCTTTCATTTGCAGTCTTTCTACTCTTCATCTCTTCTGCGGCTACCATGAGCATGCCCTGGATCGTGGGCAAGGTCATGAACTTCTCTCAAGGGCCGATCGAGGAAGTGAGAGTCTTCGGCCTCGACATCTACCAGTTCTTCGGTGTCTGCGCTGCAGCTCTGACTCTGGGGGCGGCTGCTAATTTTGGTCGAGTCATACTGCTGCGCATAATCGGAGAGAAAGTGGTTGCCCGCTTGCGGACTCGACTTTTCAAGAAGACCTATAGTCAAGACGCCGAATTCTTCGATGCCAATAGAACTGGAGATTTGATTTCCCGGCTTAGTTCTGACACCATCATTGTCGCAAAGGCCATTACTCAGAATCTCTCAGATGGACTACGAGCCATTGTCAGCGGCACAACCGGTCTGGTCCTCATGATATACATCAGCCCTAGCCTCACGACGATCATCTTATACGCTGCTCCCCTGATTGGTGCCTCTGCGTTTGTCTACGGCAGGGTTGTCAGGAAGCTGAGCCGTGAGATGCAGAAGAATCTCGGTACCTTGACCAAGATTGCAGAGGAGCGTCTAGGAAACGTCAAGACAAGCCAAGCCTTTGTCGGCGAACAATTGGAAGTCAGACGTTATAACCACCAAGTCAAGAAGATCTTCAACCTGGGCATGAGGCAATCCGTCTGGGATGCGTCGTTCTTCTCATCTTCGGGATGGATGGGCAATATGACCTTGGTGACCTTGCTTTGGTATAGTAGTGGCATGGTCAGAAGCGGCGTCTTGACGCCGGGAGACTTCACGACATTCATGTTGTACGCGGGCTTTGCTGGTTCCAGCCTGTTCGGCGTCTCGGGTTTCTTCTCCGAGCTGATGAAGGGTGTCGGCGCTGCCGATAGGCTATTCGAGCTCCAAGACCGAAAGGCTGGCATTCCTGCGACGAAGGGTATCAAAGTGACATCCGCACAGGGTCCTATCAAATTCGACAATGTCACTTTCGCCTACCCTACACGCCCAGCAGTCACGATCTTTAATGGCTTGGATTTCGAGATTCCCTCGGGCAGCAATGTGTGCATTGTCGGTCCGTCAGGGGGTGGAAAGTCGACTGTCTCATCGCTCCTCCTACGCTTCTATGACCCTACTTCGGGGACCATCAGTATCAACGGCGTGGACATATCGAAGATGAACGTCAAGTCTCTTCGACGCCGCATTGGCATGGTATCCCAGGAGCCGGTCTTGTTCTCGGGCACCGTCGCCGAGAACATCGCGTACGGACGACCGAATGCCACCAGGTCTGAGATTATACTAGCAGCCCAGAGGGCCAACTGCCAGTTCATCAGCGACTTCCCCCATGGCCTAGAGACCCAGGTTGGCGCCAGAGGTGCACAACTCTCTGGAGGTCAGAAGCAACGCATTGCCATAGCACGAGCACTACTAAAGGATCCTGATATCCTCATACTCGACGAGGCCACTTCAGCACTGGACGCCGAATCCGAGACACTAGTAAACGCCGCTCTGGGCGAGCTCCTCAAGGGTCGCAACACTACTATCTCGATTGCCCACCGACTCTCCACGATCAAGAGGTCCGACCAGATTATCGTCTTGAACAGCAATGGCACCGTTGCAGAGACAGGATCTTACGCCGAGCTCAGCGCAAATAAAGAAAGTGCATTCAGCAGGCTCATGGAGTGGCAGATGAGCGGCGGCGACGTGCCCGATGCGTACTCTAGGCACGACGGCCACCTCCACGAGTCGGAGATCATCGAGGAGGACCTGGAGGAAGAAGATGAGGAGAACGTTAACAAGAAACGAGACGAGGAAAAGACCAAAAACTAAATCATGTGAACATGTTGATGTATAATTTGCATCAGAGAGGGGTAGATTTTACACTAGACGTTTCTAGATCCGCCAAATGAACGGCTCTCGAAGGGGTCCGGATCAAGGGGACACGGGCAACTTGGATGAGGATAATCGGTTGTATATGTAGAGTAGTCAGTACTTTGCCCAGGACTCCCCACTCGATGATGATACCAGTTGCGCATTTGGACGGGCGATTTTTTTTTTCGAGGAAGCTCCAGAGTCCCCAGGTGTTAGACTAGATACGCGGATCACGCCAATAGGTAAACGGAGTGTCAGATATACAGGTTTCCGTTCATATTTTCACTGTGCACCGTTTGGCAGTGTCCACTCAAATGAGTATTTTCCGCCTGTACCAATTCGACCTACTTGCCCATTTTATTACGGAGGACGGAAACGACCTTTCTGCGATATGGGTTAATGATCCGCCCGTTCATACTCACTCGACACGGGCATTGCGGTCAAACCTGTCGGCCCGGACGACTATGACAGCTCCGCTAGGACTGGCTGAGCTGAAAGATATTAGCCCCACACTCAGGCGTCTACCCCGGGCTGCTTGACATGTGAAGCCGAGAGCTTCCAGTTAACCTTACTACCTAAAAGTTACCTAGGCAGGGATTTACGGTCAATGGCCGCAGTAGAAGCCATCCTGGGAGTTAAGTTGGACGTCCGGCATCAGCCAGCAAACACATGCTGTTACGAATACTTATTCTTCCTTATCTATATTTTCCATTATTTAAACTCTGTTGGCTGTGGTAAGTTAATTAACTAAGCACACACGAGGCCGCGGGACCAATAACGTAAGCATCAGCCGCCACCCTATCGTACCATATATATATCCCCAGCTCCCTTGCTTAACAATAACCAGTTGAGACGGTTGTTACTTGCAAAAATAAATTTTCGGTGGTCGAGAGGAACCGAGGTATAAATAAATGAAGACAATTACAGATATTAAGAAATAAAATATCAAAGCTAGGAGCGTTACATGGGATACCAAAGCCCGTGAAGATGGTCAAGATCACGGAAGGCACGTTCACGATCGGGGGAGATAACTTACACACCAAGACGTGGGAGGTGAGTCAGCGCACGCATAATCCGCCCGCATATAAAAATCCGGCCCTTAACTGACACGGAGCACCGCACCACCCAGCCCGAAGGCGCCATCAAGGCGAAGATGATCATGGTCCACGGCTTCAGCGACCACGTGGACCGCTACTACGGCTTCTTCCCGTACCTCGCGGGGCGCGGCATCGCCGTCTACGGCTTCGACCAGCGGGGGTGGGGTCGAAGCGTCCGGCGGCCCGCGGACAGGGGCCGGACGGGCCCCACGGCGACGGTGCTCGCGGACATGGCGGCCTTCATCGCGGACCGGCTGGCGGCGGCGCCGGCCGACGCGCCGCTCTTCGTGCTCGGCCACTCCATGGGCGGCGGGCAGGCCATGGCCCTGGCCAGCTCGCCGGACCCCGCGCACGCGGCCCTCGTCGCCCGCGTGCGCGGCTGGGTCCTCGAGGCGCCGTTCCTCGGCTTCGCGCCCGAGCTGCAGCCGAGCCGGCTGACGGTCGCGGCGGGCCGGATCGCCGCCCGCCTCGCGCCCGGCTTCCAGCTCGTGCGCCCCGTGCCGCCCGTGGACCTCTCGCGCGACCCGGAGGTGGTCCGCAGCCTCGCCGACGACCCCCTGATGCACAACACTGGCACCCTCGAGGGGATGGCCGGCATGCTCGACCGCGCGGACCGCCTGGCCGCCGGCGCGCTGCGGCCCGGCCCCGGCGTCCGCTCGCTGCTCCTGCTGCACGGCACCGCCGACAAGGCCACGAGCTTCGACCGCGCCAGGGAGTGGTTCGACAGGCAGAAGCAGCGCATCGAGGACGCCCGGTTCAAGGCCTACGAGGGCATGTACCACCAGCTCCACGCGGACTACGGGAAGGAGGAGTTCTACGAGGACGTCGCGGCCTGGATCCTCGAGAGGGCCGACGCTAAGGAGGCTGCTGCCGCGGCGCCCGAGTCGAGGCTATGAATAGGAGAGACGGCTCATTATATTGCGGGCGGGATAGGCTTGCTGGCGACGATGCATGATATTCACTATTCGTACGAAGAGCCATGTTTATGATTTCCTTGGCAAGGCGGGTTTCTTTCTTTCTTTCTTTTTTTTTTCTTTTTTTTTGTCAATGTACTGGATTTTTAAACATTATAATGCCTAATTCTCTCCATTGACAAGGTTCACATGGCCTGTTAGACATTGACATACAGGGTCCAAGGGCGCGAACTACTAGTTTCCTAGTCGTGTATTCGTATATCTGAGAGAGGTTGCAGCTAGCTCGAATCAGATAGCGGGCGGTTACCGGAATGACTAATAGAATTTCTGGATGATGTCTGTTCCTACGTCACTCGCACTGCCATTACTCCCCTGAATAATAGATATACCGGTATTGTGTTCGTCCGGAGTGAGACAGGCAGGTACAGACTCGAGCAATGGCGGATTCTTGAAGTGAGGCAAGGCAGGGACAGCACTAGCCACATAGGCCACTTAGCGCGAGGCTTACTCAGCTCAAGCCGGGGGTCATGAAGAGGAAAAGAACCGATCCCCACCATTTGCCCTGCCCAATGGGGGGTCGTGGCGCCTTCGGGTGCCTGTGTCCACATGGACGGACCTATTACGGGTGACAGCAGCTTAGCGTTTAGCAGCCAGGGACCCCATAACTTAGGCTATTACTTCAGAGGAGACCGCGCTCGTATCAAGACACCGCCGAGGCAACGGGACAAAAAGATCACCCTCCCATTATTGACAACATTTCGAAACTGGCCCCCTTCCATCTGGGTCTATTGGATCACCAGGCCCTTTGAGGGCCCCCGCTACCCTTCAAAATGAGTTCCCGTAACTGCCGCCTTCCCCCGAATTCAAAGGTTGGGTCCGCTAACCAAGGCACAAACGACAGTAAAGCAGTTCATCCGCAACGTACGTGCAGCGAAGACGATCGCCGACGAACGGGCTGTGATCCAGAAGGAGAGCGCCGCAATTCGCGCCAGCTTTCGAGAAGAGAGCCATGACCACAATATCAGGTTCGCGCGAGGCCACGATCCCGCTGGGAGCACACATGGCTAAGTTAGCTAATCGTCACCGACAGACGAAACAACGTGGCTAAGCTTCTATACCTCTTCACCCTCGGAGAGAGGACGCACTTCGGCCAAATAGAATGCATCAAGCTGCTCGCTTCGCCACGCTTCGCCGACAAGCGATTGGGACATCTGGCCACGAGCTTGCTCCTAGATGAGAACCAAGAGGTCTTGACCCTCGTCACCAACTCCTTAAAGAAGTACGTCTGTTACTCTCCCCAACACGAACTCTCCGGACAGGATATCATCAGTTGACATATACCTGTCTATCTCAGTGATCTGGGCCATTCCAACCAGTATGTCGTCGGCCTCGCGCTTGGCACTCTGGGCAACATCGCTTCCGTCGAGATGTCGAGAGACCTGTTCCCCGAGATCGAAAGTCTGGTGTCCACTGCGAACCCTTATATCCGGAGGAAAGCTGCGCTCTGTGCCATGCGCATATGTCGCAAAGTTCCAGACCTGCAGGAGCACTTCATCGAGAAAGCCTCTCATATGCTGTCGGATAGGAACCACGGCGTCCTTCTCTGCGGCATCACTCTGGTCACCAGCTTGTGCGAAGCCGACGAGGAGGAGGGCGGAGAGGAGGGAATTGTCGACAAGTTCAAGCAGTTCATACCCATCCTTGTCAGGACGCTTAAGAGTCTCGCCACTTCTGGCTACGCTCCTGAGCACGATGTCACTGGCATCACGGATCCTTTCCTGCAAGTCAAGATCCTCCGACTTCTTCGCGTCCTCGTCCGTGGCGACGCCGAAGGCACTGAGCAGATCAACGACATCCTGGCTCAAGTTGCAACCAACACCGACGCGTCTAAAAACGTCGGCAACTCTATCCTCTACGAGGCTGTTCGGACAATTCTGGACATCGAGGCTGACTCTGGTCTCAGAGTGCTGGGCGTAAATATCCTAGGAAAGTTCCTTTCAAACCGCGATAACAACATCAGATACGTGGCCCTCAATACACTTATCAAAGTGGTAGCTATTGAACCGAACGCCGTCCAACGCCACCGAAACACGATTCTCGACTGCCTGAGGGACCCCGACATTAGCATTAGGAGGAGAGCGCTCGAACTCAGCTTCACCCTAATCAACGAGAGCAACGTCCGCGTGCTAATTCGGGAGCTCCTGGCATTTCTGGAGGGCGCCGACAACGAGTTTAAACCGACCATGACAAGTCAGATCGGCATCGCAGCTGACCGCTATGCGCCGAACAAACGCTGGCACGTTGATACCATGTTACGGGTACTGACCCTCGCCGGAAACTACGTCAAAGAGCCAATCTTGGCCTCGTTTATCCGGCTGGTAGCGACGACACCTGAACTGCAAACCTACACCGTCCAGAAGCTATATACAAACTTGAAGAAAGATATCACCCAGGAGAGCTTGACCCAGGCGGGTGCTTGGTGCATCGGCGAGTTTGGGGACTTGCTCCTACGAGGCGGCCAATACGAAGAAGAGGAGTTGGTTCAAGAGGTCAGAGAACACGAGATCGTCGATCTGTTCTCCCTCATTCTTAACAGCAGCTACGCAACGCAAATAACGACCGAGTACATCATCACCGCCCTTGTCAAACTAACCACACGACTATCGGATACCTCGCAGGTCGAGCGCGTACGACAACTTCTCCAATACCACCAGACCAGTCTAGATGTCGAGGTTCAACAGAGGGCGGTGGAATATGGCAACCTCTTTGCTTACGACGAGATTTGGCGGGGCGTTCTGGAGAAGATGCCTCCGCCCCAGATCAAGGAGGAATCCCGGGTTCTTGGTGAAGCCGCGAAGAAGACCAAGAAGGCAGGGAATCGCAAGTCCAAACTGGTTGCTAAGCCCACGACCGACCAAGATCTGCTGGACCTCATGGGAGGAGACGATAGCAGCAGCGCTCCACTGGCATCCCCTACCAATGGCACCCAGAACAACGCCGACCTGCTTGCCGACATACTAGGTGGCACAACCTCCCCGCCGACAACCACTTCTCCTCCGCCGCAACAGAGCAACGTCTCGTCGATCATGGACCTCTTCTCTCAAGGTCCCTCGGCCCCTTCACCTGCTCAGGCTCCGGGCGCCGCTCCGGCTGGCTCTGGCCTGGACGCGTTAGCATCTTTCGGCTCACCTCCCCCTCAGCAGGCAGCAGTGGCTGCAGCTCCGACCACCGGTTTCCCGTGCTATAACGAAAACGGTTTGAACGTCTCTCTCCAACTGCAACGTAACGCCGAGGGCACCGTACAGGTTATGGCACGGTTCCGCAACACTTCAGGAGCTCAGCTCTCTAATGTGGGGTTGCAAGCTGCGGTGCCTAAATCCCAGAAACTGCAACTCCTGAGCATATCTACTACCGAGCTTGCCCCAGGTGCCGAGGCGACTCAACCCATGAGGATCATGGGAAGCAAGGGGGTAAGTGTAAAAGGCCATGGACCTTGCCTAACCCCGTTCAGCCACTCCATACTAAGGCTTATACCGACTCATTCACTAACATTTCGTTCAGCCCCTGCGACTAATGTTGAAAATCGGTTATACACATCCGGCAGCTGGGCAGGTGCAAGGCCAGGTCAAGTGGACGGAGCCGTCGTGAAATTTAATAGATGGTACATGAATAAAAGGCGATCTGGTCTTGAGCGGCATCAGTGGTCAAAAGGATACCTTCAGGTGTGAAATTACAGATTATAGGAAGTCAATGTGGCACGATTACATCCGAAAATACCGTCCGATGAGTCGACAGAATTGTAGGCAGAGTATCCGTAACGCTTGCCGAACTACTGAACTACCTAGCTTTAAAGGGGTCTGCCCTATCCGAATGGGCAACCACAAGATCGTGGGCGTATCACGACTGACGACGTAACCCCCTGGATATGAAGCCGCTCCGCCATGGGTATGCAAGCGCAACGCCATCTCCCTATGCCTATCCATCTGACCCTTATCCCCTTGTCCCTAATCATCCTCCACAACGAACGCACCGAAATTAGATGAGACGCTTCTTAGGGTAGGGGACCCACGGTCGCAGCACCTCGTTGATGTACCACTGCGGCAGCAGGCCCTCGATCACGGCGGCCGCGATACCGCGGTTCAGCAGGAGTAGGTAGTTCTCCGACTCATCGGTTTCGCCGCCGGTCTCGTTCCCGCCCCGCTCGCTATCGTCGTTCCCGACGCCACCCGCCGCCGCCCCGTCACCGTCCTCGTCCCCGTCGTTCGGGTCCCCCTCCGTCTCGTCGCCATCCCGCTCGCGGATCCCCGCGCGCGGCTGCGCGTCCGACGACAGCGGCGTCCGGCCGGGGCGCCGCGCCTCGAGCCCCGGGAACGGGTTCGGCGGCAGGGCCCGCGCTGCGACGGCCGGGTCCAGCTTCGCCCAGCGCAGCCTCCCGAGGCGCGCCACCACGTAGTCCCGCGCGGCGGCCCGCTCCTCGTCGCGCAGCGAGCCCACGTCGTCGTAGTCGCCGTCGTCGTCGGCGGCGGCAACGGCGACGGCGGTAGTGGCGGGGACGGTCGCCGTCCGGCCGACGACGACAACGCCGGCACCGTCGGCTCCCCCCCGGCCCCGTGTCGCGGCATGCTCCCGCGCCCGGACCCGGAAGTGGAGGGGGCGCGCGAAGGGGCCCCGCCACGGCATGTGGTAGCGCGCGGGGTCGACGACGAAGGCGCGGACCCTGCGGCCGGGCAGCGCCGAGACGGCGCGCAGCGGCGTCGGCAGGTGCGCGAACGCCGGGTCCCTGGCCCGCGCGTCGGCCGGCGGCGGCGCCAGCAGCAGCGTCGCCTCCGC